>JAJOZX010000423.1:790000-912500 GCA_023014485.1 Bathynomus jamesi
AAGCCGGCGGCACGCAGGTAACCGATCGCCCTCTCCGGAGTGGACCAGAGGTTCAGTGCACTAGTGATGTTGTGTTGTGTTCTATGTTGTGCTAGAGCGGTACAGTCTGTCATAATGTGTTCAATTGTTTGTGGTGTGTCCTGGCACAGGTGGCAGGTGTCGTCTGTGGAGTTGTCTAGTCTGTGTTTATATGTCCGTAAGTTGGGGTGATGTCCACATCGAAATCGTACTAAGTTAACTCGATTCGATCTGTTCAGGCTGATCTCTGACCTGTTAATGGGTGGCGACTTCGCACCTAGGACCGCATTCGGACGGAGTCGTGTCAGTGCTTTGTGGGTTAGGTGTGTGTGTATGTGTTTTCTGTACTGTGTGATGTCCGTGGGGCGTGGTATGGAATGGAGTATTTGGTTATAATGTCTCTCTGGTGTTACCTTAATGGTGCGAGGTGTCGGTGCATGATTGTACATGTAGTGGCAAGGGAGTTGTGAGTTAGTTCTCGCTGCTGCCATGAATTGTATTCCCCTCATGTCTAAATGTTCCCTAACTTTCAGTATTTTTGTTTCTGTGTGCAAGTGTTCTATTGGTGTTGTTTGAGTGCATCCTGTAATGATACGAAGTGCGTTGTTTTGTATTGTCTGTAAGGTGTTTATGTGTGTTTGAGATAATGGGTGCCAGCATGGGCTAGCATAGTCCATAACTGAGCAAATATATTGTTTGTATATGAGTGATGTTGTTTCTTGCTGATGTCCAAAGTTTGTGCTTGTTAGTACCCTAAGCGTGTTAAGTCTTGACGTACATTTGTTTTTAATGTCCTGAATGTTGTATGTAACCCCGAGTATTTTGGTCCTGTGAGTGTGTGGAATGTTGGTGTTGTTTAGTGTAAACTGTGGAGTTACCTGGTGTTCTTTTGTGTTGCTTGTAAGCAAGGTGATGGTTGATTTTGTGGGCGCTACTTTGAGTCTATTGTGTGTGAGCCAGTCTTGTAGCGGTGTCGATGTTGATGTGAGTGGACGTTAGAGTGATGTCATCTGCATATGATATAAGGTAAGCTTGTTATCTATGGGTGTTGGAATGTCATGCATGTATAAGTTGAACAGTGTTGGTGAGAGAACAGAGCCTTGAGGGACCCCGTTCGGAAAAAGCTTGTTTTTCGATGACTTGTCATTAAATGTGACATGTGAGTATCTTCCTGAAAGATAGTTGCTCAGCCACCTTTTGGTGTTATTGTGCATGTTTGTGTTGAGTATTTTGTTTATGAGAGGGAAGCGTGGGATAGCATCAAATGCTTTACTAATGTCTATTGTTGCTAATAGTGTACGTTGAGCTGGTCGTCTGGAGTTGATGCCATCCATGATGTGCTGCGTAAGGTTAGTGAGTAATGTCGTGGTTGAGTGGTGAGGTCTGAATCCATATTGAGTAGGCGATAGTGGTATGTGTGGGCTGGTGATTTGTAAGATTAGTCTTTCTGTTACTTTGGAAGGTGTGCATAGTAAAGTAACGGGTCTGTAGGAAGCTGGTTCTGTTGGATTTTTGTTTGGTTTGAGTAGTGCAATAATTTTACCTTGTTTCCATATGTCAGGAATAATACAGTGTTGGTATGAATATGTGCTGATATTTGTGAGAGCTAGTATTCCCTGTGGGCCCAAGTGTTTAAGATGTATGTTAGATATGTTATCTGGTCCAGTCGCCTTCGAATTCTTAATGTTTTTGATGATGTTGGTGGTCTGATCTGTATTGAAGGGTATAATGGTCGTGTCGGGTCTGTAGGTTTCTTGTCATCGTTTATAAGCATTGTTAAAGTAATGAAATCTTTAAAATCACAAATTCTTCTTCTTTTGCAGAACTTTAATCCTGTATGAAATCGGAAAGTAAAAAAATAACATTAAAAATAGACTACATTAATTCGCTCACGAGATATAACAATTTAATTCATTCGATTGTTTGTCCAATCAATAAAAATAATGTTTGCCGTTGTTTAACCTCCTTCGTAACATCAAAGGTCATGTGACGGAGAGTAGGGGGGAAGGGGAGAGTTCTACAGTTCTACAGTCTACGTCATATGAACGCAGAAGATGATCACCCATCCATTCACTGAACAGACCCGTCGTCGCTTAACCTCACTAATCAAACGGGAAGCGCTTCTGCGACGTTGCCACCTCGTAACCTGGTTTCTGATCAAGAGACAGGATAAGTATATTTTCATTAATGTACAATATACAGTTCTGATCTAAAAATAAGTCAGAAAAGGCGTTTTTTTCGTTAAAGAAATTATATAATAAATTAAATAATTTTTCAATTCAACAAAATAGCTAATCAGAATAGGCCCAAAAAAACTTATTAATAATTTGTTTATCAGATTAGTTTTATGTTTTCAGCAACCATTTTTTTTCTTCAAACTTCTTCCACAAATTATGGCATTAATTAATGACAATGGTAGTTTTACATTATATATATATATATATATATATATATATATATATATTAACAGGACTCGACATACGATAAAATGTAGTTTTCAAATTATTTTGCCAGCGAAAATTGTCAGACTTAAGAAGCCGGTGTTGGGTTACAGTTAAATATGACATTTTTAATAGTGAACTAAAAGATAATGAGTAAAAAGAGATCTTTTCTCGGTATTTTTCTTTAGTATTTTATGTTTTACAGATATAGCGTAAATGTAGTCACCTAACAAAAGAAAGATACACCAAAGCCATATTTAATTAATGCTTTTGATCATGTCTCACAATAAATATATTATACCCATTTACAAATGCTTGCATATATCTTTCAACTATCTTAAAAGGGGAAGTTGTTTCCAGAGCTAGACTAACCGTATCTAAAACTAAGTACTATATCATTTAAATAGTTCAAGGAAAATGAGAAAGAACGATTTAAAAACCTCCAAAAATGGAGGTTCTTAAGAACCCCCATGACAGAATCTAACGTCATCGTTTGAAGACACCTTAATACTTGCTGTTTTTTTTAACAAATTTGAAAGTCAATTACAAAGACGTATATAAACTTGATCACTTAAAGTACTTCGATACTTAATTCCTAAAATACTTTTCTCACTGAATAAATGTATCTCTCTTTATGTGCTCTGAGCTGAGCATTTGGAGAGATTTTAAAGAACAGGGTACAATTTTTTTTTGTAGTGAGCTAATAATGTTTCTTTGAAGTCGAATAAACAATACAGCATTCATATGAGGCCCTCCGAGGAAGAAGTAGCTAAGCGACAAAAGCCAGAAAACGCAGTTAAAATTGTACCAAATTTGAGTGATATAATTTTTGTCGCTTAGCTAGTTCTTCCTCGGAGGGACTCATATAAAAACGTTGTCGGTATCTTTCATTTACTTCGGAGAATGTTTCTTAACATAATGTCACTTTTGACATTTAATCATTTTGAAGCTTTTAACATCTTCAAACCAAGGGACAAAAACGGCAGAGGCGTATATTCTTAAGCCAAATGCTCAGCTGTATATAAATTTATGGTTGAAGTAAACAAAAAATAAGATCTTTAACAGTGAAATATAAAACTTCTAGCTTAGGTCAACAGTGTTAACATAATTCATCATTAGCATCGTTGCAACACATAAGGCTTATGTGTTGCAATGATGAGCATAAGCTTTACTTAGAATATGTATAATATGGTGGATTTAAAAAAAAATCTTTCATCACTGTTCTTTTCTGATAAATAAGAATAAGGTTATCATACGGTACCCATGTACCCATAGGGGTATTTGATATCTTATACGAGGAGAATAATTATATCATATTTCTTGCGTTTTAGAAATTTCAACAGTCAGACTTAAAGATTTTTTAAGTGCACACACACACACACACACACACACACACGTATGCATCTCTATATAAGCGAGGTACCGACTTTTTAAAATCCATATATCTAAAATATTAATTAACCTAACTTAACCTTAGTACCACTGAACCGAAAAGGAGGGTGGGAGTAATAAGTGTTTCAGACGCAACTGGGGCTCGAACGATGTTTTCTGTGAAGTCATTAATTATTGAGGTACTCCTTATACGAGTAAATCTAGCCTACCCTAACCTAGCCAAACATTAACTAACCTAACTTAGCGTAACCTAACCGACAGTAAAAATGTTTCTAGATTTTTATATAATTTTTTAATGTTCCGAGGTCCTAAAAAGTGTTCTCACAAAAAAATTACCTCACTACACCTTGAATTATCACACACTCAACCTCACTTATACCCAGATGTCTACGCGCACACACACACACACACAGAGATTATATACACACACACATAAAGTTCTTGAACTTTGAAGAGAGAGTTACAGTGTACACATACTGGTCTGGCGTGTGGATACATCACTCGTTTCATCCATCCTATAATTAAATGAATCTTTCTCAAATCTTAATAAATTTCTGTTTCTTCAAATGTTTATCCTACTTTGAATGAATTTGAAACGATTCATATCTTATTCCCGCAATCAAAATATATACTTTCAGAATCATCTATTCAACCTTCCTTCATTTCAAGTATATTAAGTAATAATGAAGCTTAAAGTATGTTCAGCTTAGTTCAAATGCCATTCACCAGAAATGAATCACTGGTTTTGCAATGGACGATGCTTGCGTCACGTTTTAGTATTGTATAAACATAAATTTGCAGAATCTGTAAAATGTTTTGATGATCAGCTTTGCTTCAGTTTTATTTCTGTTTTAAATTGTGGCCAAGATTTTAGCCAATATATATATATATATTTGTTGATGAAGCTTATTAAAAACGCAGTAACAGATAAAAGGTTAATATATATATATGAGAGAGAGAGAGAGAGAGAGAGAGAGAGAGAGAGAGGATTACATAAACATTTCCTCCTTCGGAGTTTATTTTTAAACATTTTCTCAAGCTCGTATCGAAAGTTATCACAAAAGGTCAACCTTGGGATAATTTCAGGTACTCGCACCAACTTCTACATTGCCATGGAACGCCTGGAATTTATCTTAAAGCACTTTATCTATGTCAGAATTCAACTTCGTTGGCAGACGATACTTTTCTGACGAAAGTTTCCTCGCACCTGCGTTCAAAAAACGCAGAGCACCTTGTTCTGGTTCATAGTTGGCTTCGAGCGTGAGAAGCCTTAACAACACTTTAACGGTTTTTCATTCCTCGAGCCGTTAACGAGTGAAGTTGAAAACACAGACCGTCTTCAAGCACGATCGCATAAACATCTTTGTTTATAGGT
The DNA here is from genome assembly GCA_023014485.1 of Bathynomus jamesi. Taxonomy (NCBI): domain Eukaryota; kingdom Metazoa; phylum Arthropoda; class Malacostraca; order Isopoda; family Cirolanidae; genus Bathynomus; species Bathynomus jamesi. The sequence continues at coordinate 795,227 of JAJOZX010000423.1, forward strand.
TCTCGCTTCCTTTCGCGTCAACTCAGTGTCTGTAACCCTTTCGAATAGGCCTGACTCATTTCGCCTACAATGTTTTACAGTGTCGTGTTAGGCTAATTCATTATACAGCTTACAAATTCATAAAAACTCTCAGTTTAATCGAATAGGTTCTCTGAAGTGCTTCCAATATCACGTACTGGACTCACCATAATATCGTATCGCATGTAGGCAATTATTATTGTTTATTATCATAAATACCGTATCTAATAATCCTAATTATTGCATCTTAATAACATTGACTCACTGTACTTTTGTTCTCCATGTAATGGTTCTTTTATTCTCAGCATTCAATAATTCGTAATGTTTGCGCATTTCATTATAAACTGTCTAATTGTCACTATGAGTCATTGTTCTTTTATTTTTGCTACTTGAACAAACTAAGAACCCTATTAATAATTTTCTTTTATTATTGACATTATTTATCTGGTCGAAAGACCAAAATGGTGACTCATAAACAATTTTTAATTAACTTAATTACATTTATTGTAGGGCCTACTCTCGAGAGGCCAATATATATATATATATATATATATATATATATATACCTCATTTTTTCATTTGTTCGTTCTCCCTCCTCATCTTGCGCGGAATGTTTTTCTATACAAGCGTCGTTCTTTACGTTAATTATACTGTGTTGTTTGCAGTTGAAATGTATATATATGTGCGGCATGCGAGAGGTGCCCCCTCGGGGCATTGGTTTCTGCGCGTATGTAGGAGAATTACGACTTCTGATCGAGTGAGGCCCATGGTGTAGTGGTTATCATATCTGACCGGCAATAGGAAGATCCAGGGTTCGATTCTCGGGTGGTTACCTCATTTTTTCATTTGTTCGTTCTCCCTCCTCATCTTGCGCGGAATGTTCTTCTATACAAGCGTCGTTCTTTACGTTAATTATACTGTATGTTGTTTGCAGTTGAAATGTATATATATATATATATATATATATATATATATATATATATATATATATAGTGGACCTAGTTTTAGCCGTTTAAGGTGATAATGATTTAATTGTATGCAATGATTAATTGATGCAATGACTGATTGCTTATTAATGAAAAGGCTGGGTTAATAATTTATATTGTTATACAGTATCACCGATTGGAATAAATGGTTATTTGATTAGGCCCACCATACTATTGGAAGTGACAGGAAATGGCAGCGAGGTCACCAGCTTGGTTTACACCCAAGCAAATTAATATTAAGGTTATAAAAGACACCTTATAGTTGTATTTTATTATGAAAATAAAGCCGTTATTTATTCACTGTGATATAACAAAGAATTGACAGTAATTAATTGATAGTTTTACGTTATGCTTATGACATAGACTTAGCTAATAAGATGAAATGTTAATAGCTTAATTGACACGTAATAAATAATGTACAGTACTCATTGATGGTATGTAAATGGCATGCGACATGGAACATTGAATGGGCCTAGTAAATGATATAAAGAATGCACGTGCGTTTGGTACATTGAATAGAATACTTGACACTGATTAAGTAGGCTAAATGATTGCATGGATGCACATAGAATAATGATGCGGCCTAATAATAATGGATTGAAGTGCTTGCACAAATATCATTTATATATAAGAACATTATGTGATGTTAAATGATTACGTCAAGAGAATATTTAGTTAACACACAAATATAAGCACACCGGACAAAAAATTAGTCACCCCTAATAGCACCGATAGTAGGAAGTTCAAGGTCACACAGAGGGCGCTGATGTAGCATTGGTAAGTGACAAGTAGCGGTGACGTAGCACACAGGATCAGATCTGTTTCGTGAGGTGGTGAAGAACAAAGTATGTGTTGGATATAGTCTGCAAAATGGGTCGTGAGGCAGACGTTACTCAGTGGCAAAAAGGAGCCATCGTGTTTGGCAGAGCCCACGCACACAAAATGTCTGAAGTAGCCCAATTTGTTGGTGTGTCAACGCGTACTGTCCAGCGAGTTTACAAAGAGTGGTGTAGTTCGCAATCAACTGAAAATCGACGGCGTAACTGTGGCCGGAAAACAATTCTCGACAATAGTGACCGCCGCCATGTTTCTCGTCTAGTAACTGCAATTCGTTTTCAAACCAGAGAACAATTGCTCCAAGAAACCAATGAGGTTCTCCAGCGACCAATTTCCGAACGGACATTGCGACGAGAACTGCATGCGATGGACATCTGGAGCAGGGTACCACGGAAGAGGCCGCTGTTAACAGCAAGTCACAAATTGGCACGTTATAAATGGGCTCAGAGGCACAAAAACTGGACTGCGGCAGATTGGAAACGTGTAATTTGGTCCGATGAGTCCCGTTTTTGTTTGTTCTCCAATGATGGGAGGCGACGAGTACATCGCAGGTCCAATGAAGCCTTTAATCCTGAATGCGTCGAAGGTGTTGTTCAGGCTGGAAACAGAAAGTGAAACGCAGGAATAGACACCCACGGACTCTGGCGGAACTTCGGGACCGGCTGATGAACGAGTGGCAGCAAATAAATCGATGTTCAGTACATGCACAACCTCGTAGAGTCTCTGCCTCGCCGGATTCGTGCGGTTATCAAGGCCAGAGGCGCCGTCACACGTTATTAGGTACATTCTGAGAGGGGTGACTAATTTTTTGTCCGGTGTGCTTATGAATTGAACATAATAGCGGATGATACGCGGAATTATGGTATTGAAATGACACTTGAATTGGATGACAGGCCTACTGCGTTCTTTCACGAGAGTCAGTTGGAACGCTTGATTACACACTTTGGGAGTATAGCCTACCGTTCGGCGGTAGGCTAAATGTAGGCTTCACAAGAGTACTTAGGATAGGAGGTACTTATCTTAGGACGATGTAACCTTGTTGAAGGCGGGTTGAAGACGAACCATTTAACGCAGATTCGAGTTGTCGTTGTCCGTTAAGCCTCTTGAGATGATGGATGTAGGCTTCGTTCGGAAGCCTGAGGTGATGTTACTTCTCGAGGTGCAGGACGGTTTTCAATGATCTTGCAGGCGCAGGCCCGTGGTGCTGAATATATCTCGAGGAATGTGGAGAAACTTGAAGGCCGACCCGGCAAACCGCAGGCCCGAAGCGATTCCGGTTGGGCCTCGAAGGATTGCTTCTGCAGGTGGTCTGTAGATCTTACTTGATGATAAATTGTAGGCCTTGAAGAAAGTAGCGGCCGCGCCCCCGGCAAGGGGGCCGGAAAGCGGTTGGTGGACGTGTTGCTCACGTTCGATGATGTGAGTACGAGTGAGTGAGAGTGAGAATGAAAGCAAGTGGAAGCTCGCTTTTATACGTAGTTCCTGTGACGTAGGACTTCGCGCCAATTCTTAAGACGCCTTGTAAGCGCGTCCTTTAGTTGATAAGGGTTTTCGTTCGCGCCCTTTGGGAAGAAACAGACTCTCCATTGTTTGACTCTTACCCACGTGTGTTTTCCAAGTTCTTTGATGATAGCGTGGAAGCAAAAGATTTCTGTCTATTTGCTGGTCTATTTCTTGTCGATCCGCTACATATATATAAAGTTACGCGGAGACTAGTATTTTAGGCAAGTTGAAATTTGTTATAAAGATCAGTGATCGGCCGAAATTGGTCACGTGGGAAATAACCAACTTATTTAAAACGATCACCTAACCTACCGGAATTCGAACCCAGGACCTCTTGAGTAGAAGCTACGAGCGCTGTCACTGTGGTATTAGCCCCTTGCATTCGAGCTATGACATCGGTTAATTCATATCTATCTTGTACAGTATAACAGTGGGGTCCCATAGATTAAATATCGTGCATGATCATGCACAATGCAAAATATACCAGGATCCCCAGTGTTAGACCAGAGATATCTGAATTAAATGCTATAATTGGAATCAAGTGCAGGAAGGCTAGCACATAAAACACTTCTGGTCATGAAAGCGTTATGTGCTCCATCGAGTGTTGAAATATGCTACAGGATTGTGTTAGCGTTTACCTTGTAGAATGTGGCTACGACAAGCTACCCTTGGTTATCCCTGGTAGAGTAAATTTTGCATTATGCAAAATCGGTTGTGATCATGCATAATATTCCACACATATATATATATATATATATATATATATATATATATATATATATATATATATATATATATATATATATATATATAACCCGCATATTTATTAACTGTATTGTATATATTACGATGAATACGCATAAATATATGCGTTTTTATGTATTTTTTTTTAAAATTACAGACCTTAACCCTTAATGTAGTTCCTTTGCATGATAGATCATGCAAAATTTTGGCTCATTAGGTCGATATTTAAAGATCTCATCATGGACGTAAAAAAATCCCATTATATAAATTTTCCCCATAATAAATAAAAATTTCCCATAGAAAAGTATTTTTTACCTCGAGATCTAGAAAGATTATGTTGAGAATATGAAAATACTGTACGTTTATTTATCATTTCCTCTAATAAACAGATAAGTTCTCACTGAGGTAATTTTCTAGAATTTTCTTGACTCCTGTCCATTATCCCAAAAGAAAATGAATCAATGTATCGTTGGTATGTGTTGTACAAGGACATGGGTGGGTAGGGGAGTTCCATAATTTTTTTTTTTTTTTTTTTACATTTTTACTAAAGAACTTATTGCTTATTTGTATTGCTCAGTTAAGAAATATGTTTTTCTGTAATATAAATAAAATTATGAATTACTAACAATAATTGGTTAATTTTTTTCTTGTAATTCTACTATTGTATCAGTGATTTAGGCTTCATTTTTCCTCTGAAACTGAATATGGAACTGATTGTGGTCTGTGTACATGTTCTATATGGTGTACTGTCGTTTATAATAGAGGAATATTACATTTGACATCACTCAAGTGACAACATTATGAAAAATTCTTTACAGAAAATTTTGTAGTAAAGTTTTAGTACCCTTTATAAGATTTATTATCTCATTTCCAGGATAATATTTGCAAGGGCAAATATACTTCAAAATAGTTAGATGTATTAAATATAATTAAAATATAGCAGAAGCTATTAACTATATAATATTTAATCTATAGATTACATTTTCCCAGTAGTAGTAGTAGTAGTAGTAGTAGTAGTAGTAGTAGGAGTAAGAGTAGGAAAACGAGAAAGTGCAGTGAAGTGTGGTTAATAGGACAATCAATAGACATTATTTGTGGTGCTAGATTGCCATAAAAAAGGCAAATACTATTGAATATATTCTATTGTCACAATGTTGCTGAGAAAAAAATACGCACGAGTGCAAGACTCACTACGACCAGCGTCCATAGCTTACCGTTTCCCTGAAAGAGATACGGTAGATTTTCAAGATGGATTGGATCAGGGGTGTAGTGCTGAGGGAGCGCACGGGAGCCCCGCTCCCCCACCTCCATTCATCCAAATTTTATATATTTATTTTTTTTAGTTGATACTTGGAAGTTGGGAACAAACAGACTGAGATGAAAGTACTGGCTTCTAATTGTGATTACAAATTTGGTTTACTTAGTTAAAAGGCATAGTTTTATTGAAATAGAGAACCAAATTTTCCCCTTAAATATGATTTGTAATTGCAAGAATTGGATGAGTTAATTATTACGCCTCGGTGTACTACCATAAAATTCGTGTATTCAAGTTTTCGCTCATTCTGGGGAGTAACCTGAGTAACTGATGTACCGGTACAAGGAAATAATAGCAGAATTTATGTACCAACATGCCGGTATTTCCTGAGAGCTCCTGCACCTTAAAATTTGCCACTACACCCCTGGATTGGATCATTTATTTGACATAGCACACGAGCGAGCCATGTATATGATGAGAATTGAAGAAGCCTTTCTGAAGAATCAAAGGTAGTCACACAGGATTTATGTCATCAGTTGACTGTCAACTTTTTCAGAAGGAGAGATAAAAAAAAAAGCAAAAAAAAATTATAGGAGAGTTCAGGAAGAGGAAAAAAGAGGATCAAGTAATGCAATAACAGATACAACGTACCAAACAGTTGTTAATTGGGATATCAAAGACAACGTTGTGGGCCTTGATATAACTGCAAACAACACAGGTGTTGAATCTGGAGCTTGCACTTTATTGGGGAAATAAAGAAGTGGCGAAGGATCTGATTAACCTTTCCTGTCGTCATGACATGAAATTGTACATGGTGAAGTTTTCAAAACCACATTTGGTGCATCAAATGGTCCAGACATACAACTGTTCAAAGGATTTCAAAATTAAAGGCAAAATTCGGATAAGAAAGCCTTTAAAACTGCCAGTGATGATAAAGAAGTCACCCTCATACTAGGCTAGCGAATATTTAAGGCAAGATGTAATTCAGTATTCAGAAAACACTGCAATCACATAAGCAACCTGGGGATAAATACCCAAAAAAAAAGAATTTTGTTTCATTTTCTTGGTGGAGATTCCTCCAAAGGGTGTCTCTCTGAGGGAACCTGGTGCCTTTCATCATGCACATTCGATGGCAAAGCCTGAAAATATTCTTATTCGTGGAATAGTTCAAACTAACCAACAAAGAAGAGAAAGCCATTTTAGAAATCAGTCTCTTTACCACCCGTTTTAATAAGAAGCTTGATTTTCCTCTTCTTTGGTAACAGACGTTCCTATCAATGATATAGCTTTCCTGAGGGCTTGTCACTTATACAAAGTATAGAACGAAAATATATGAAGAGTTACACTGACTTTGATGAAGCGTCATCTGCGGTACGTGAGTGAACATCTGGCTGTTCTCTGTTTGCTCAATGAGGAAGTGTCCGTAAATGGCAAACTCAAAATGGTGGTAGCCTTTAGCAACAGTCCAAAAAGAAAGTTGAGAAGCATTTTGGAAACTGACAAATGAGATATTGATAATTTAAATCCAAAAAATCTTTAAACTACTTGCATCAAAATTGACTTCATCGAGTTTGAATTGGATCCATATAAATGGAGGGCTATGTCGCAGCCAATGTCGTAACACCGCTTCGCAGCGATCAGCTAAGTTAGACGACACTGAGTTTGGGTAGTAGTTGGCTGGGACACTGTCCTTTGCATCCAGATTATTATAATGACTTGTGGTTCAAATCCCAGGTAAAACTGTAGGTCTCCTACATCATTCGAACTTAGCTAATGCTGTGAAGGAGGGTAAACAACCTCAGCAAACGAACATTGTATAAATGAACAGGCGTAGAGTCATGCAACTTTGGAAAGAAAAGGCTGTATGCACTAAAGGTTGTAAATGACTGTGCAAACAGGGGAATTACTCATAAGTTCACGCAAGAAGATAAAAAATACCTCTTGCTCCAAGTTGTTGATGACCATCTCAGGACTGTTAAGAACATCAACAAGGCCACCGTAGTAAATATCAGTCTTCAACTAAGCAACAATATACAACTGGCAGTTGTAACAACCCCCATCCTCTGGGGATAATACTCACTGTGAAGGGGACCTCGCAAGACCTTTAATTATTATCCCAATGAGCTGAAAAATTTCATGAAATGTTTTCTTTACAAAAGAAACCATAGTAGAGGTTATGACGTAAAATTTTAAAAAATCTTTCCACTCCCCTGATATATATATATATATATATATATATATATATATATATATATATATATATTTGTGGGCCAGATTTTGCAGAACAACCTTAATTGTGCTGATTAAATGTAATAAAATTTGAGAAAACTCAAGCAACGTGCACATTTGCAATGTCTGAATGAGGAAGGAAAACAACTTTCAAGTTATTGTGTGATAACCTCAATCATGTCCTTTTTTGGGGCACAGATTTCATTTGTTTACATTAGCTTGAATCTATATAAACTAACGGAAGAGACGTATGTTTATAAACATACAAATTTTGCAACATGAAAGAATTAATATGATTAAGCCTATTAGCCTTTGTGGAGACCTAGGCGTTATGTAGAGGTTTCACACCACACCACCACATAAGAAGAGAGAGAAAGAAAAATCTTTATTTATAAAATAAATACTGTAATAATTATGAAATTATAAAATAATTATAAAATAATTATAAAATAATTAAAAATAATTATAAAATAATTATAAAATAAAAGCATATAGGTTTAAAACAATATTTTATCAGTTCGTTTTTTCATTTGACCGAACTCGCATGCATGTGTATTGATAAAGGTAACTCAAATTTTGTTGCAATTTGTAGTTTAATAATACTTTGATATTATTAGATAGGACAGGAACCAGATATGACACTAAATAGGATTAAGTTTTACTTAGCAACCAGGCGTTGTTAAGGACATTTCTTAGAAATGATTACTTTTTAATTTAAGCAGAAATGAAATATATGATACTCGTATAATGTTTGTACGAGTAGTAATGACTTAAGTTTCACCATAAATTTAGCTTATTCCAAATAGAATTTGTACGAGTCTTTTTGTGGATACTCTGTATATCATTCCATTTGTTGGTTAATAATAGTACCACTTAAATTAAAATTATTAAATTATAATTACTTTAAAATGTAGTACTGAAATTTGAACCAATAATGAAAAAGACAAATCAATAAATATTGAAGTGAAACTCAGAAGTGAATAAATAGTAAAGTTGCACAAAGGAGCTATTCAAATATTTTCACTGAAGTTACGTGTAAACACTATAATTTGTATTGTGATGTGTTCATATATAAATTTAAATAAATGCGTATCTTAAATGAGGTGAATTAAGGTTAGATATGAAACTATGAAACGTTGCTTATCTAAACGTGTTAAAAAAATTCAGAATAAAATTCACCATACATATAAATTATTAAGTAATCAAATAATAATAATAATAATAATAATGATAATAATAATAATAATAAATGTTTATAAATGCCTTTGAAACTTAACTTACTTTAAAGTATGCATTATGTTTGTGTACTGGTTAAACAGGTTTTATCTTTTTACATTTAAACTTGTGACTGATCTGTGCCCATTTGTCGTCTATTCATTTATAGATGTATTCAGTACATGGATATCACGTTGGAACCCAATTGCCAATGACAGAATGAACGAGTACAGAATGAATTTCAGGGTGCAGAGGTAAAGGTGAGGTTGGAATGTAGAGGCGCTTGGGGTGCAGCTGCAGCTAATACGCAAATATGATATACCTTTAGCGTCAGTAGTATTACAAATCAGGAATAGTTCATTATTAACGTTAGGATGACAAAGAAACTACACTTTTGTAATCAGAAAAAAAATAAAATCTTTTTTGGTCTATTATTCTGGTGTGACGTCACACTGAAAAGGTCTTCTTTGGACCCACTGACCATGCGCTTTCTAAACCATTCCTTGGGGATGACCTTAAGGTGGCCATTATACAAACATTAAAAAGGAGGACGTATTTATGAAAATTTTTAATTCGATGTAAATGCATTTTCAAGCAAATTTACTGCAATACCTACGCAATTTTAGAACGAAATTTATAAATTAAACAATATTTTGACTTACGTTTATTTGATCAAATCTAATTTTTTGTTTTGGACATACGTAAAATCATATAAAAAGAGAACTGCCCGGTTTAACACCAAATGGAGGCGGGTGGGCGTCAACTCTGAAAGATACCTGAGCCAAGGCAATCACTGCAGGCTATGTAGCCGGCCCAATTCCAGCAAACATAAACAATGGGACTCGAACCCAGGCCTTTACAACCTGAGTCTAGTCTCCAACCAAACGAGCTACGGCCCACGGGAACTCCATAAAGTTAATATTAAGAAGCTTTTATTACGTAGAAACTTAAAGTTGCAGAAAAGTCCATTTACGTACTTCGACTTAAATGATTTACAAACTTTCCTTTTGAAAGTGTAAAGAATTTAACTTTCATTAATTCAATATTACATCAAAGGATTAACGATAACATTTAATATTAATAATTTAACAAATCTGCCTTTCAAATACTCGCAAAAATCCGACTTTATGAATTTGGATACGTTCCCAAAGATTTTTAAGTTTTCTAATCTCGATCCCAATCCAGTTATTTTCGAATCCAAATCCAATTTGAGTATAAAACTTTTACTAAAACTTCTCTCTTGTATGTTATATTACTCAAAATAGTGACCTAAATACAAAATTTAATATACAATTATTAAGGAATAATAATAAAAACTACATAAACTACATAAAACACTACATAAAAATACAGTTAAATTCAGACTCATGATTAGTTCAAAACAGTCATCCATCAAACCACTTTCGCGAGATACAACACAATAGGATTATGACTCATTAAAAACGTATTTTAGAAAATGCTGTTATAGGAAATAGGAAATTTAACTGAGGGTTAAATGTTATTGGTCACACTTCAGTCCATTATCTGAATAGAATAAAAACGAACTAAACTATATTATATACACGGGTGCTACTGTAGTATGCGGTCTACCTACGATTGGTTAGGTTTAATCATGATATTTTCGTTAAAACTAACGAAAATATCATGACTAAACCTAACCAATCGTCAAGGGCGATTGACAATGGGTCATGGGATGTAAACAAACAATTAGTAAACAAGATAAGAAGCTATAATTAAAAGGTAGACCACCGAATCGTAGGTAGACCGCATACTACAGTAGCACCATATACACGCCTTTGATTTTTCAACACTGTACACAGAGGGTTGACAAAAGTAAATAGACACCTTCGGGTTTTTCCATAGTGTTTGATTTCATAATAAAAGTCAATAAATAATAGCAGATTTATTGAATTAATATATCTAGCTAAATCGTGTTGCTTTCTCCTTTGCATTAGGTAAAGTTGACCTACGTTCTGGCATTCCATTGATGAGCTTTGCCATTTGTTCTTGAGTACAATCATTCTTAGTATCTATTTACTTTTGTTAACTCTCCGTACAAGCGTACGGTCCTACCTATGTATTAATAAAGTATTTACTCGCCATTGAAAGACCTTAATAATAAAATAAGTAAAAATGTGCATTACAAATACATAGTGAGAAATAGATCAAGTAAAATAGCATATTGGAACGACATTACACTGCACAAAAACTGGGATCATCCGAAGATCAGGGCCCCCATGTATTCTTGTTTTTTGCTTTACAGTACCAAATATAATAATAAATTAAATTGAATGCCCGGTTAGGTCAACTGTACGCCCTTGACGATTGGTTAGGTTAAGTCGTGATATTTTCGTTACTTTTAACGAGGGTATCATTTGGCAATTGAGGCTGGGGGCCCTGATCTTCAGGTGATCCAAAAACTGTAATACATATACGGTAATATTAAGATACACGTGTACACAAGCAATCAAGTATCTATTAATACTATAAACACCCAGGAATGTCTGTCAGTCGGTCACGCTCGAAAAGAGAAGAAGATTCTTGATATATATACAGGGGTTGGACAAAATAATATGAACACCTTGATAAATGGCGGTTTTTATTCTTAATATGGAGTTGGTCCTCCTTTAGCGGCAATAACAGCTGCAATGTGTCGGGGAATTGATTCATACAGCTTTTGGACAGTTTTTAACGACCCCAGCGGTGTGGATTGGTGCATTATCATCCTGGAAGACGGCGCCGCCATTGGGAAACAGCGTTTGGACCATGGGATGGACCTGGTCAGCCAATATTGACAGATAGACCTGGGCGTTAACCCTACCATGCAGTACTACAGCTGGGCCAAGAGTATTCCACGATATTGCTGCCCAAACCATCACAGATCCGCCTCCATGCTTAACGGTTGGGGTCAGGCAGTCGGGGTCATAAGCATCTTTAGGCTGTCTCCAGACGTAAACTCGACCGGAATATGGAAATAGCGTAAAGGAGGATTCGTCGGAGGAGACTACATTCTTCCACCGGTCCATTGACCAATTCTTATGGTCATTACACCATTTTCTGCGCCGCTCAATGTTGATGTGCGAAAGGAAGGGTTTGGCAATTGCAGCCCTCCCATGGTATCCAGCTCCATGGAGCTCGCGACGTACAGTTCTGGTTGATACCGGGCTTGCAAGATGCTAGTTAAGCTCTGCAGTCACTTTTGGAGCTGTGGTCTTATGGTTCTTTGTCACAATGCGCTTTAGCACCTGGCGGTCTCGACCACACAGCTTCTTCTTGCGTCCACTATTGCATTTGTCGGTGCTTGTCTTTCCATGGTTTTGGTATGCAGACATGACCATAGAGACAGTTCCTCTGGATACATTGAACATCTGAGCGGTTTTCGTAACCGATGCACCAGCCATCCGCGCTCCGACAATTTGCCCTCTTTGGAAGTCTGACAGGTCTTTCATAACTGCTAATTCATAATTCACTCAGATCTGTAAAAACAACGTGAGGGTTATAACATGACGTATACACTCTCTGTTACGCATTTAAATAGGTTTGCCAGTCATTTGACCGTTTACTTTGTGTCTGAGCAGTCCGTAAAGATAACCGGTGAAATCGGCGGGTGTTCATATTATTTTGTCTAACCCCTGTATATATATATGGGCGATATTTGTATTTTAATATGGGCGATATTTGTATTTTAATGCATTAGAAAAAGGCGTAATGACTTCTACTTTTAATTATAATTTTAAAAAGTCTATCTATAATAATAAAAGGACGCCCGTGTGTGTGTGTGTGTGTGTGTGTGTCAACTGTACGCCCTTGACAATTGGTTAGGTTAAGTCGTGATATTTTCGTTAGCTTTAACGAAAATATCACGACTTAACCTAACCAATCGTCAAGGGCGTACAATTAACCTAACCGGGCATTCAATTAACCTAACTAATAACAGTCTTCGAACTACAAAAAATATTCCACCGTCGGCTGGGATATTTTTGCCACCCGCACGAAGGGCGGGTTCTCCGTTAGTTAACTAATAGTTACATAACGACAGGTAACATTAATTTTAACCGGGATGAAGGAATTGCAATGGAAACAAATGGCAGTCCATACGTAGCGGATTTATATCTATCATATAAAGAATTCATATTTACGGAGAATATATTAAAATTATAACAACGAATTATTTAATGACAACGGTAAATATATATAGATGATATTTGCACTGTCAATATAGATAATGTTGATGAAATGGCCAAACAAATTTATTCATCAGAACCAAAATTAGAGAGACGAAATTATAACCTAAACAAAGAACATGTTTTGATTTAAATCTAGAAATTACGTATGGAAATGTTATTATTGGTAAAATATATAATAAAGCTGAGAATTAACTGTTAATGTTATAATATTCCAATTCAAAACTAGTTAATAACAAAGAATTTAACATAGGAGATATCATATTCACAAATAATAAGATATTCCCGAATACGTAGCAGATTTGAAGACTTCAAACAGTTTTCTTTTATGTAGGAATGAAGAGCCAAAGGCGAATGCTCGCATAAACACCCCAACTCTCATGGAAGAAGAGAACCGAAATCATGGTCCAAAATCCAAAATGACTAATGAGCATTCTAATTAATAAAAGATTCGAAAACAGGGAATTAACCAAAAAAATAATAATAAAAATAATGTACATGGGAGTATTTGGAAATATTCTAAATTAAAGTATGTTCTAAAATATAACAGAAATCGCCGACACGTGAAAAATCAATTTTCGGATCACCTGAAGATCAGGGCTCCGGCCTTCTTTAGTTAGCCTTATAAGGCTAACTAACGAAAATATCACGATCTAACCAAACCAATCGTTTGGTCAACTGTACGCCCTTGACGAATGGTTAGGTTAGGTCGTAATATTTTCGTTAGTTAGCCTTATAAAGCTAAAATACTGGGGGCAGCCCTGATCTTCAGGTGATCCAAGTTTCTTTACTACTTCGGATGCGATACTCTTTATTGAAGATAATTTAACTTTTTATTAGAGTGAGTTTTGAAAATGAACGCTCTTCAGTGACGATCATGAACAAAAATAGGTATGAAATGAGATTTACACGTTCGAGAAGGTAGATTCCAGTCAGTTAGGTCTTACTTTGGAATATAGTTCACACACGGATTTTTCACTTTCTGATTCTTGTATATATAATGTTTGAAGTACATCCACTCTGATATGAGGTCCTCTTTGTTTAAATCTTTTTAATGATGAGTCGCCAAGTTTTCACAATCCGCAGTCAATATGTTCAGTTTCAAAATGAAACCAACTCTGTTAGTATAGGTTCACTGATGTCAGTGAATTAGTGACCGAAATAAGTTTTTATTTTGAATTTTTTATCTCTTTCGCGGACAGTATCAGCACTTGTTCTTTGAAAATAGGTAAGGCGACTGCTTTGTCATTTAGCTTGTTAGTTATTGTCCTTGTAAGTTGTTACTTTAGCCTTTTTCTCTACTCTGTTTTCATAATAAACTTGTCTCAGATTTTCTACATACAACTTCAAGGACTGGAGTAAATTAACTTTAGCAAAGAAATTTATATTTTCTTTCTGTAATGTTTTTATTGGTTTCATTTAACGAACTAAGACGTCGTTCCAAAAGAGATTGATACAAATATTATTTCAAGTTTTCCATTTTTGTTGGCTGTGAATTTTGGGTCTCATGTCCAGTATCTGCTGATTCATGTCCGTAATTTGATATACTATAGAGATGTTTATATTTCTTCATGTCCATCACGTAAGGCCTTAACTGCGTCAGCACGGGCTGACTAACGGGCGACTGCCAAACTTCGCACCTTTTTTTTTTGAGATAGTGGTCTAAATCAGAAGCCAAAGCCAGCAGTAGTCTCGTGGATGGGTTGATAAAGAAAAATGTTACAATGTTTGCACAAATTCAAAATAAGACGGTTTTCGTAGTACACTCAGCGAGTTTTGCCTCTACAAGACTGAAACGAATGGAATAAACATGGAACAAACAAGGCAAATTTATTTTTTCTTTCATTCTTGCTTATAACGCAAAGTATTTACTTACCATATCTGATGCATTATCAAAAGACTGACATCAGCAATCTAGCAACGAAATGTCCTTTTCTTTTAAGAATTTAATAAAAGCATCTTCAAAATGTTTAATTCCGTGAGCATGAATTGGGACAAACTGTAAAAGAAAAAACCCTCAATACGCCCAAGTATCATAGTTTCCATGTTGCCGTCATTTTATTATATCACTATATCCACGAAAAGCTAAGCTAAGCTTAAACTAGCATGAAAATGAGTAACTGTAATTAACGAAGTTATAAATTACTCCTGGAAAGTAACTGATTTAAGTTATTACTCTTCTGAAAGGAACCCAGTTACCCGTTAGGTTACTTAAAAAATAACCGTTACAGTAACTCGCTTGTAAATGAATTACTTTCCAGCTCTGGTTTAGATCGAGCATGTAGCGAGGAAGGTTGAACTCTTTGTCCCTGATATCAATCGAACAAGATTACGACTATTAAAGAAACTTTCCTTTGAGAAGGTCAGAAAAGTGTTTTGATTGTATTCTTGATGTACAACTCTATATTTGTTTGCACAACTGTTTATTCTTGTTTTGAAAATAGGGGCCTCCAACTTTGCTCAGAAGAAATGTTAAAAGCGTGTGTGTGTGTGTGTGTGTGTGTTAATTATATTAAGTAAAAAAACATAGCCGTGCCCCCAGAATAACGTTTATTATAATAATTTAGAAATTTAGAATATCTACTTCAGAAGAGTTATCCATATTAAAAGTTAGTTTTCTTTTTACCACATTCAGTGTAAAAGAAAAATATTGTTAGGCTACTCTATTATAAAACTTTAAAAAAATAATAATAAAAAAAATATATATAGGATGAATTTCACACTTAGACACGTGAAATGAATGAATGCTGCAAAACCACAAGGAAAAAGAAAAAAATTATTCCAAGGCCTTTCGTGTATTCAGAAATACACCTCATTACACCCTGTCGAAGTGTATTGCTGAATACACTAAAGGGGTTGGAATAATTTTTTCTTTTTCCTTGTGGATTTGCATTATATACAGGGCCGCATTTAGGGGGTGGCGCACCGGGCAAATGTCTAAGGCCCAGCGCCCGATGGGTTCCGCAAATTTCAATTGAAAAAATTAAACGTCACGTATTTGCCATCTGCGACGAGTTTTATTTTTTCCGGCAGGCGGCATGGCATTAGGCATTCTAATATCCGCTTTGATGTTAATTTGTTTTTCTTGTTAGTGTTACTCATTTCTAATGTTGCGACGGTGCCGAAACTGACTAATTGGATTAAATCATCAGCAACTAAGTCAGCCCCTTCAGCAGGCCTACCAGCTGCCTCCGCTACTTCAGCAGCTGCGTTTTCAGAACGAGTCTACGTCAGTGCATTCAGCAAGCCCAGCAGCTGCATTTTCAGGAGACTCGTCTACGTCAACCCCTTCAGCAGGCCCACCAGTTGCCTCCGCTACATCAGCAGCTGCGTCTTCAGAAGACCCGTCTATGTCAGTGCGTTCAGCAGGCCCACCAGCTTCAGGACATGCAATTAATGACATTGGTTTGTGGCCACAAGTGCTGACCGATGACTTTAGAGAGTTCTGGATAGAGCGGGGAACATCAGATTGCCGAAATTATGACAGCGACTTCAGTAACTCTTCAACTACTGAAAGTGGTACAACCAGGGCCGTTTCTAGCCATTAGGGGGCCCTAAGCAGTATACCCATTTGAGGCCCCACCCCTCCATCCACCAACTCACGCCTTACTACATCACTCAGCACACACATACAAAAAATGGCTGTGTTAATAAAAAACAATTATGAAACAATTTTAATGAAACATTTATGTCCAAAACAACAAATATGTACTTTCAGAAGACAAACAGAAAATACTCTTCATGAAATTTCTGAAAATTAGCTTATACATTATTTAGAATAAATGACGGAACTATGCATACAAAATAATGCAATTATCAACTACCAAACAATTACTAATCCTACGATATAATCGTGTAACAGCTAACAGTTATACAGAACAGTTTGTATCTTCAAAATTTTTGCCTCCTAGAATTTTTCTGGGCGAAATCATCAATAACATCAATAACAATAACATCATATGAAATCTCCCTGCCAACGTCCTGATTGATGCTTATGATGCCAAGGCCACTGAGGCGATCCTGCCCCATTGATGATCTGAGGTAGTTCTTGATTAGCTTCATCTTAGAGAAGTTCCTCTCGGCTGACGCTACTGTCATAGGTAGAGTGCAGGCAATTCTTAGTGCAACCCAGAGATTGGGGTATAGTTCCTCCAGTTGCTTCTGATGAATGAAGGAGAGAAGCTCCAATGCAGTCATGTTGTGTGAAGGTAAAGTCGGCAAGTTCTTAATTTCGAGGGCCAGTTCTCTTCCATCAATGTCAGAGTCAGCTCCAGAGCTCAGTATCTTAGAGAGCTTTTCACACTTGTAGGACAAGTCTTCCTTGTTCATTGTGGTGAAGTTTAGAGAACCCCAAATATGTCCCTCACATCATCTAATGTTTTGAATCTCTCATTTATTGACCCGATGGCACAATCCACCACCACATTGAAAAATTTGACTTCCAGTCTCTTTAAGGCCTCTGTAAATGGTTCGTCAGGAGCTTCGTAAACAAAGTGCTTTTTTGCGGATCTGAGCCTCTTCTCCTTCAGCACAACCTCCACATTCATTTCCTCACATATGTCCTTAGCTACGACTTGTGCTGCAACAAAACCTGTGTTTCTGTAGCTGGTGAGTCTTTGGTTTTTGGGAGGAGGTTGACTGCCACATCAAACTGCATTGTAGGAGATTGCAGAAGTTTGCTCACATGGTCAACTGCATGAAGAATATCATACCATACTACTGTGCAAATCTGAAAGTGATAAGACCCTACCTTCTTTGCAAGTGCTTGTGCTTCAGTCCTGGCTATGGCATCTGTGGCATTGTTTTTGACTTCCAACATGGCCTCTCTGATGTTGTGGCTCTGGTATCGCACAGCCTCAATGCTCTTAAGCCGGCTCTCCCACCTGGTTTCACTCGAAGACTTGAGTGTTATGTTCACGTGTTTCTTTAGGATTGTCCATCTGTGTAGCTGCTGCAAAAAGGTTGTACAATTTTTGTACGTTGCCAAAGAAGCTGATGGCATCTGTGGAAGCTTTAGCTGCATCAGCCACTACAAGATTCAGAGTGTGAGCCCCACATGGAACATAGAGTGCACGACAGTTCTTCTCTAATAACCTTGCCTGAACACCTTTGTTCTTGCCCTTCATGTTCGCTCCGTTGTCATATGACTGTCCTCTGCAGTCATCAAAGTGAATATTCAGTTCATCTAGTCTCTTCAGAATCAGAACTGATAAACCCAGGCCTGTACTTTCTGAAGCCTCAAGAAAGCCCAAGAAGTATTCTTTTATTTCTGGTACTTCACCCATTTTAACAGTTCTGATAATAATCGACATCTGTTCTTGGTGGCCTATGTCTGGAGTGCAGTCTAAAATGAGTGAGTAATATTTAGCTTGTTTTATTTCTGCAAAATGGCATCCAAGATCTCACTAATGGACCCAATGAGCTAATTTTGATTGATGTTTCCGAGGTAACTTGAATGACTATATTGGCCACTTTCGACTCTGCTGATGTGTTGTTTCATCACTGGATCAAATTTGGCAAGCAGCTCAACCTCCTTCAAGAAGTTGCCATTGTCTCGATTGTACAATGTAGAGGAAGACCCCCTGAAAGCAAGGTTTCTCTCTGCCAGTGATTGGATTGTGCTTACAAGACGTGTGAGAACATCTCGCCAGCGTTTTCCCTCTACCTCCATTAATGACATTTCAGTTTGGTCAATGGTCCTCCCAGTTTTTAGCCGCAGTTAAAGATCCTTCCATGTTGCCATGTTATCTGCATGTTCTGAACTATTTTCATGGCCTTTCAGAAGCGAACCAACGTTTATCCAGTCTAAAAGTCCATCCGTAATTAGTTTGTACGACTTCCTTGAAAACAACTTGCAGCAGAAGCAATAAAGAGCATCATTCCTTCTAGAGTACATCAGCCAGCTTCGCTTTATTTTTCCCCCATTAATTAATGTTCTGTACATGTAATGGTGATGAACGCTTCTACCGTCCTTTCTTTTAGGGAATGTGAAATCTGGACTGATTTGAAATGGTCCTCGAGACACCAGATCTGTCTTCAAGGCATCTGACAGGACAACTGGCCAGTCATACGGATCAAGCAGGTGGAGCAGATCTTGGTTCTTGTTGCTCAATAGAAATGCCTGTGTGTGGTGTTTGAAGCTGTGTTGATTCATCAGGCTCTACTTCTACTGGTGTTTGAGGTTGCATAGAGGATGGTCCTGCTGTTGGCTCATGATGCTCATCAGGCTTTGCTGAGGATGGCTTTTCCAAATATTTCAGTAGTGCTCCTGAAAAGAATATAACATTACATATTCTGTTAATTTTTGCTAAAATACTTTCTTATCTTGTTTGATAATTGATCTGTGTGAAGAGAATTTGAGGTGAAGTGATCCATTAAACTTCACATTTCGAAATATTATAAATATTACAGAGACTAGCTTACTCTATACGATTCCTGAGCACTTGCCTAGCTTGATGGTCTACCTAACCTAGTTGCCTGAACTGTAATCATAAGAATATACAAGTGGCACATCTCACCTGTGCTTCTGGAAAGCTTCTCCTCCTCTATTTTCTTCTTTTTCCGTTTTTCAGCTCCTGATGGATAATGTCGTTTCATTTTCCAAGATGCACGAAGTCACATCTAGTTAACCACAAGTAACCTGCTAATATAATAATAATAATCATGATAATGATAATAATAATAATAATAATAATTGTATAATTGTAACGTTAATCAAATACATTCAAATAATCAGACCATTTAGGTTTTAACCAACAAAATTCACATTATCTGAAAAAGATGAGAAAAGAATTAATAAACTTGAAAACATAACGAAAATAATCCTAGGTTTTAAAGTGTTACAAAATCTCTTAATAATTAGTAAATTAGTGAAATAATGTTTTACAATACTAGAAAAATTAAGCATTTTGGAAAGTATAAGCATATAATAAGAATAAAGTTAAATAATATAGAAATAAGATCTCACAATAGTTATTTATACATAACGACCAAAACGTTTCGTTTGTCTCCGTTTTATCACATTTGTCTCATACAAAAACTTTAATTAATACGACAATAATAATAATAATAATATTAATAATAACTTCAGCTATATTCCTATTCTTGCCCACTGAGCTATGACCTGGGAGCCTGTCTAGGGGCCTCCTAGTAGCAGCGGGGCCCTAAGCGGCCGCTTAGCCTGCTTATGCCAGGAAATGGCCATGCACAGAGGTGTAAAGTAACGAAGTAACCATACTTAAGTATTTTTTTCTGGAATCAACTTTTTGAAAAGTACTTCTATCTTTAAATACTTTTACTCTACTTACGTAAAGTCTAAGAGAAAATATTGTATTTTTACTCTACTACATTTCTCTCGATACCTTTCCTTACTTTCCCCGAACATTCTAGGAACTCCCATGTTTGAAGCAACCAATCAGAGGACACAGAATGCGCGGACATTTAAATTAGCCAATCACGTGTATTCTGCTTTCTTTTTCGTCTGCCGAAGTCTGCCGGTTGAAGTCATATACAGTATTTGTTTTTTCATTACATAATAAATATACTTATTACGTAGCTTATCGTTGTTACGAAGTAATGTTAATCATTAGCGATATTATGTTTGAGATGCTACTTTTTACTTTTACTATTTGACTAGTAACGCAGATATTTTTTTTTACTTAATTAAGTACTCACTACTCATACATTTCAGGAATGGTACTTTTACTTGAACTAAATACATTTTTGTCAAAATAGCAGTACTTTAAGTAACAAATTTCTGTACTTTTTACACCTCTCTCTCTCTCTCTCTCTTTATATTATATATATATATTTTTTTAAATTTTATGATTCAAAATCAAACTTTAAAATATACACTAAGTCCATGAAAAACTAATCATTTCAACTATACACTTGTCCCACAGCAATAATCCATTAAATTCAATAACTAATTTCTATGAGGGCAAGTTTCGTAATTGGGAAGGCAAATTTTTTCACAAAACGGGAATGTCACGCACGAATTTTGCAGAATTTGCAAGCTGGTCTCAGCCTAGTAGTGCCAATAGGCCCAGCTTGGTAGCCTAGTCACACATCTCTAACGCATTAAATTCAATAACCTTTATATCAATTTATATGACACAAAAAATGTTACATATTTGTGGAGCAAAAAATCTTTAATTAAATACTAGGCCCAACTTAATTGTGAGAAAAGTAGCTTCGAAGCGTGCCAAACTTAACGCAGGTTCGGGTTTGACAAGCTTCGTTGTTGGAAGGAATTGACGTAGATATCAATCGACAGGAAATTAAAAAAAAAAACATCTAGTCAATCTAGTGGGCATAGGGTAAGAAATGAGTAGTTTAGCGAGGAAACAGCAAAAATTATGAATTTTTAAAACGCCAAAACCAGCTTTAAGAACATAAGTAATTTTTATAGTAGGCACACTAGGGTAGGGGCCACTTCGGCCCATCGAGGTGGCTCCACTATGTAAAAACTGCCTGTACATTGGCAACAACCAATTTTTACAAAACTAATTAATTATCAATTTAAAACTAATTAATAATTTAAAACTAGAGATAGAATCTCTGGATCCAGAGGATCAAAGTCATAATAGGCTACTATTCACAAATATGTTACACTCTATATCTATTTATAACTGACATGCAAATATATCATCCAAAGAATCTCCAGTCAATTTCATTATGGTACCCATTAATACCAGTACCTTGCCAACCAAAAATAAGTCAGTCCATATCAATTGCAGGTAATTATTCGTTTTTTACACCCAATCTGTTATGATGAGAACTTTTCTGGGAAATTTTGAGGTGTTTTGCACTAATCTGCCACCCGTTTCCTGTGCAAATGCGTAGTTTTCGAGATATCATCATCTCGAAAACTACACATTTGCACAGGAAATGGATGGCAGTTTTGTACAAAACACCTCAAAATTAACCAGATAAGTTTGCACTCGTCATTAGGACTGATCAGTTTGTGATGCGTGGTCTTTACGGGGGCAGAGTACCCCCGAGACCTAAATTATACACAATACCTTACCTTATTGCGGAGGGTAGAGTTCTGCAATTGCAGTCAGGAAGTGATGCAATTTTGTGGACTCGTCGGTATGTTCTGCTAGGAACAAGTACTGCGCAAAATATTTCTGGTAATGAGGGTGTTTGTTCCCAGCACGTAAAACCCACGATTTCACGTCCTTCCATAGGCATTCAGTGTTTTGTGTGTGGATACTATTGTCGTGGGGATCCACAAAATTTTCACTGTGGTTAACTCATTTATGCGTGTAATCAAGCTCACCAATACAATCATAGGCATGCCAACAGTCGCTAATAATGATTGAACCTGGCTTAATATTTTTCTGGATCATTGGCAAAAGGGTCTGCGCCATTCTGTCTTCCAGGATAACAAATTTAGCCTTAGACTCATACTCAATGCCACTGAATACCCATAATCCCTGAATTTTCACCCACGATCATATTTGGCACGGCCAAAATGTGATTCATCAATTTCTACAATCACGCCAGGCCTACCAATTATTTGTTTATTATCCATCCTTTTTTCACAAACTTCACCACAGTATGACTTCCAATTAACAACGCTCTTACTGCCTAATTTTAGAAATGTTTGTGCATAACTTTGTGAAAAAAATTTACGTAAATAAACATTTATGAAATGGAGGTTTTTATTTGCCAAAAAGTTACAATGCTCTAGCCACGTGCCCTTAAAGATTGAAACACTGAAACGACACATTTATTTTTAGGATTTTTTTTATGGCACCTAAAGACCTGGTCTTTTCTTAAAACAAGCACTATTGCATTTAGGGCAGGTCACGGATGTCTTAATTATTCCGTGATTGAAAAAAAGGTCTAAACTCTTGTCTTCATCAAGGGCAATATGGCGGATCACATCTTCAAAGTCAAATATGTAAAACTGACACATCATACTTCTAGTCACAAAAACACTGAACTGAACAGACCAACAATTGTTAAAAATGATTTAATTGTAAAACAGGACAAATTGAATTATGCAGAAGTAGCCAGAATCACCAAAAATAGGAAATATTCACCAAGTAGTTGATATATATATATATTGAAAAAACATGAAAAAGAGGAAATATATTTTAATAAAAAAAACATATTTTATACAAATCTGCACAAGATAAGATATATATTTTCTTAGTCAGTTTTGAATAGCAATCCAATATATTTACTGTTTTAACCACGCGCGAGCGGGTTCAAAGACGAATATTAACCCAATTGCGGACCAAGTCACAATTTACAACCATATACATTACAATATATATACTTAGGAGGAAAAGTGTAGGTGTGGCTATAAAGACTGTACAGTAATGTAGAAATGTGTGTGTACCCATTTTGGGTCTCCCATTTAAAGGTGTTTGTGGGGCAAGTGAAGATCATGAGTTTTTCAATACCTCACAGGGTAATTATGTATATTGAGTAACTCAGTCATTTTACATACCAAAATATATTTTTCTAGTAGTATTTGATGTGATTTGTTCAAATCTGACCTCCATTTCCCTTGGAAATGAGATCCAACAAAGTTATAGTACTTTGAAGTTTGGCTCAATTTCAAGGGAAATAGAGGTCAAAATCTAAGCAAAACGCATCAAATATTACTAGAAAAATGTATTTTGGTATTAACCTAACCTTACCTAACCTAACCCTAAAACTAACATAAGTGGAAATAGTAACCTAAAATGCCTAAAACTAACGAAAATATCATTACTTAACCTAACCAATCATCAAGGGCATTCAGTTTGACCTAACTGGTTAATATTGGTTATTTCACCTAAATATCTTCTTATCTTTTCGTATTAGGCACTCACTGTCACATTTCGGGCAAGTTAAGGATGAGAGAATAACACCATAATTGATAAAAACATCCAATGCTTTCTCTCCATCTAGGGCACATGATGAATCAAGTTCTCAAAGTCAGAAACCACACGAACAGCATGTCATAATTCTATCACAAACACGACCAAACTGAATCCATTACAAAAACAAAAATAGCCAGAACAGAAAACATCCAACTAATTAAGTCGCAGTAGCAAAAAAATAGCCCAAGCCTAGCTCATATATCATATTTTCATGACGTCACCAGGCAAATATTGGGAGGGTGGGAAAAAAATGTCGCAAAAATGTCATAATATTCAAATCTACATAATTTGGTAAGGATGCATCTGCGAGCATAGTGACTTATATGAAAATGATGAGAAAATTATGCTTTAATATTTTATAATTATATTTGCTTTTGATATTCTGAGTACAATAAAACTCGTATTAACCCCTTACAGTACTATGGGGGGCACTGCTCAGCAGAGGAATCTCTCTAACCCTTTCATGCCCATGATATTGTAAATTTGATCATACAGTTTTACGAGATTTTAGTCCTTATGGAGAATAAAACAATTTGGTACCTTATGTTAATCTTAAACATAGTTCGTGCATGAAAGGGTTAAATGGGGTGTGTAAGGACAGAGAGTATCCCCTAACCCAAGATGCTGCCTCCCTATATCCCACAACACTTGTGTTGAGCTGTTGGTACACTTAAGTTTAAGTTTATACTTGCAAACCAAAGTCATTTGTTAATTAGGAAACTAATTATAAAGCTTTGAAAATGCACAAAAATAGTCGCTCTGTTTCACGATTTAAGGTTTGATAATGTAATTGGTCTGGGGGAGTATACTTCATGAACTTGTAGAAAGGAAAAAGTTTGAAATTAAATAAAAATTTAAGTATAACTGCACCATAAAAAATTATGTAGTGAAAAACCTACGCCAGAAACTGGGATAAAATTACATATCTCGGTTTCTGCACACTTGGTACCCATTCACCCATGTGGGCCTTGCGGACCAGTAATTGTGATAATAGGCCAGTTCCTACTTGTAACTTATTGTAGGCATTTGGGCCTATTTTGTTATATAGGTAGGCCTACCATTGTTTTTTGTTTGGGTTCATAGGAGGGGGGGGGGGGGTCCATCATCATCTATTTAAGGCTTATATATTATAGTCCTGCTATTTTAAATTATTAAGTCTTTAATAACTTAAACTTTATAAAAGTCGACTTTCTATGCTTTGTGTGTGCTAATTTCTTGGTAAATTTATAGTTTCAACCACAACTCATTTTGAAAAATAAAAATTAGGTTTTCCGGTGGTTTCTGATGTGATTCATCCGAAAATGACATTAATTTCCATCGCAAATTACTTTTTTTGTCCCCCCCCCCCCCCCTCCCACAATATGGGGGAATGCGTGGGAAATCGGGTTTTTTGGGTGGGTGGGTGGATCAAAAACGAGTGATTTGCAATGGAAATGAATGTCATTTTCAGATGAATCACATCAGAAACCAACGTAAAACCTAGGGACTAAACCTGGTAAATTTGCAGTTTCGGCTCCAATTCATTTTGAACATGAAACGTATGTTTTTCCTATTTTTTTTTTATGCGATTCATTCGAATTTGGCATCCGTTTCCATCGCAACTCACTTGTTTTTGAGATCTCCTCCCCCCAACATCAAAAGCCAAAACCAAGTGATTTGCGATGGAAATGGATGTCAAATTCAAGTGAATCACCTCTAAAAACATAAGTTTCATAACCCAACCCAACTCAATCCAATCCACTGGATTGAGTTGGGTTGGGTTATGACGGAGTGATAAGATAAATGATTCCTTCAAAATCGGTTCCACAAAACGATTCCTTCAGAATCCAGCTGTAAATTAGTTTAAAAAATAAATTGTTAAACTAACGAAAATATCATGACAACCTAACCAATCGTCAAGGGTGTACAGTTACCCTAACCAGGCATTCAGTTAACCTAACCAGGCATTCAGTTGACCTAACCAGGCATTCAATTAACCTAATGAGTCAATGTTATTCTTAAAAAATTTATGAATCATTTCAAACGGAGTAAGAGCATAACCTTCACACACTGTACCCATGGCTAGACTGAGACAATATGGCAGACCAAAAATTATTATATGGTGGACCAAAAATTATTATATTTATTATCTCCATTATTAGCCATTTGCGACGGAAGTGGTATTAGAAAAAGTTGTCTGAAATGAAGAGATACAGCTAAACAACACATTAAATATGCAGTAATCAAGTTGTGGTTGAAACTATAATAATACCAATTTCTCTAAAAATTCCCATTGAACAGAATATCCTCAGGTTATGATGTCTTGCTGAATGCTGAGTAAAGTAGCCTATATCAAATCAGTTATTAATACAATCACTCATAAAATAAATTATTATTACAGTCACTCCTGCAAAATGAAAAAGTAAATGTTTTCACCTTTCTTTTGAACCTATGATAAGGACATGGAAAATTGTGGATAATTTAACATTTAGTCTGTCTAGGTCTAAGAGTGATTACTGCTAGAGACTTCAAAAAAGTTTGTAAAAGTTTTTATTAACTTTTTTGAACTTTTAATAATGTTATGAACTTTAAGTAGTTTTATGCACTTTTTGTAATATTATTATTAATAATATTACAAAAAGTGCATAAAATTACTTTAAAAGTCCAAAATATTAATAATTTATTAATATTTTTGACTTTTAAATAAATTTATTAACTTAAACTTCAGTGAAATAAAAGAGTTTGTGTTAAGATTAGATCCTGAATCACAAGCGATCGTGGATACTCAAGAATTACTGGATGATTCAAAGCTACCACAAGATATTGCTTTCATAGCATCAAACTTTAAATGCTTGACAGATGCAATAAAAAAATTGGAAGGTCGTTTAAGTCTAGTGGATGCAATCAATGTTGTAGAAAATGTAAAGACAACAATAATAGGTTCATATAAAGACAAATTAGAAGATGTTCTGAAAAATAATCCTGATTTCGAGGTTCTCTCCAGATGTGCTCAGATTCTGCAAAGAAGAGGAGATTATGATTTTCAGTGCTCTCCAGAGATTGTGTGCGCCTTAAAATTTGCTCCAATAGTTTCAGTCGAAGTTGAGTGATT
Source organism: Bathynomus jamesi (assembly GCA_023014485.1). Taxonomy (NCBI): domain Eukaryota; kingdom Metazoa; phylum Arthropoda; class Malacostraca; order Isopoda; family Cirolanidae; genus Bathynomus; species Bathynomus jamesi. Next base: position 822,172 of record JAJOZX010000423.1, read on the forward strand.
CTTTTCCTTTTACAAAGATGTAGTTGTGCCAAAGAGACTGAACTTAACTTTCGAGCATATAGAAGAGAATATGATTCTTCAATGGAATAAAGATATTGCTTAACATGTTCAATAACTTCTGTGTTTGTTTAACGAATAAAGTAAAAGTTTTTCTTTGGAATTTCATAGTTTTTATAATTTTGTATTTTTTAAAATCTAATTTTGTCTTTTAGCAAGTGCAATGAAGAAGTATGCTTTTTTATGTGTAATTCTTGATACCTATAATTGATAGATCTAATTGATATGTAATGAATTTATTATGAACTTTTTTGAACTTTCAAGGCATTTTTTATGAACCTTTTTGAAGTCCCTACTGATTACAGTGAATAGTAGTAGTAGTAGTAGTAGTAGTAGTTCCTCTGTTTTACTGCCTTGTAATTAGGGAAAGAAGAAATATATCACAATGATCCCATCCAAGTAATTGTTAGAAATCTGAGAACTGAAATATGTGGATAGGTGCAGAAATGAGGTTTTATAGTTTTATAGAATTAAAACTAAAAGTTGTCAGAATTGAGTTTGGTGTACTTGGGTTTAGTGAGACCTCTGGCTGGAGCAGGAGGTTTTCTAAAATGGCTGGAACTCCTGCTCAGCTGGAGCCGGAGCCGGAGCTCCGGTGCATCACTAGTAGTCTCTACACTTCATACGTGAGGCTTCTTCTTGAGTATTGCATTCAGTTCAGTAGTCCTTATTTAGAGCAAGACAAAGGCAGACTAGAAAAAGTACAAAAGAGAGCCACAAGGATGATACCATGCCTTAGACACCTTAGTTACAAAGAGAGATTGGAGCACTTAAACATGTTTTCCCTAAAGCGAAGAAGGTTACAAGGTGATATGATAGAAGTATATAAAATAATAAATGAGTTAGATAATATAGACTTCCACTCTCTTTTTACAAAGGATCACAATGCTTTTTCAGCATAGATGTAAATCATAATTAGTACAACATAGTTTTTCAAATAGAGTAGTAAAATTCTGGAATAGCTTAGATGAAGAAGTTATGAGTTCCCATACTTTGGAGACTTTTAAGAATAAACTAGATAAATTGATGACTGAAAGAGGTATCTGGTAATGACATTTTGTTGGAACTGGTAATGGTGTGGAAAAGAGTTTGTGAACCCCTCCCACATATATATATATATATATATATCGTAAAGAATGACGCTTGTATAGGAGATATTCTGCGCAAGATGAGAGAGAGAGAGAACAAAACAAATGAAAAAATGAGGTAACCACCCGGGAATCGAACCCGGGATCTTCCGATTGCCAGTCAGATGCGATACCATTACACCATGGGCCTCACTCTTCCAAATGCTGTAATTCTTCTACATACTCGCAGAAACCAATGCCACCAAGGGGGCACCTCCCGCATGCCGTAACATTATATACATTCAACTGCAGAGAACACGCAGTATAAATAACGTAAAGAACGACGCTTGTATAGGAGAGATTACGTTTTTATACTGCGTGTTCTTTGCAGTTGAATGTATATATATATATTATATATATATATATATATATATATATAATATATATATATATATATATATATATATATAGGGTGAACCAAAAGTAGGTGGACAGTAAATGATAACGTTTATTTGAGAATACATATTTAATTTTTTTTGTATACTATAATACAAAATAAAATTTAAATAAATTTAGTTATAATATTTAATATAATATACACAAACACCATAGTTATAATGAACACCATAGTTATATATAATATAACACAAACCGTATTCAACCTACTGTCCACCTACTTTTGGTTCACCGGTATATATATATAGTTTATTTTTATTTGGGTAAATTTCATCACCCATACAGAGTGATGGGATGTAGGGAGGCAGCATCTTGGGTTAGGGGATACCTCTCTGTCTTTATACGGTCCGCCATTTAAAGAGATTTCAGTAATTATGTCGCAAATGACATGGCCTGAAGTTGAAATAAAAAATATATTTTTCTAGTGTAGTTTGTTATGCTCTGTTCAAATATAACCTTCATTTCTTGTGCAAATGAACAGAAATATGTGTTTGGGCTATGTAATGACAACTGTATTTCTGTTCATTTGCACAAGAAATGAAGGTCATATTCGAACAAAGCACACCAAAATACACTTGAAAAATATATTTTTGACTACATTTTATACAATAAAGCATAATCTAACATGTTCATGTTACGAGATCTTGTAAATGATTCATTACCACAGGAAACATGGAAAACACCTCAAAAGTTTGCTCTTGTCATTTTCATTTAAACTAATGAAAATATCATGACTTAACCAGGGCTGTGGAGCTGGCACCAAAATCTTAAGCTCCGGCTCTGGCTACAGCATTTTCAAATTTCTGGCTCCAGCATTTTTTTATGCCCAGCTCCGGCTCCAGCATTTTTTTATGCCCAGCTCCGGCTCCGGCTCCAGCTCCTCTCACCATATATTAATGATTGATAAATCTCTTGAAGTTGTACCTTGCTACTCATAGGCCATAGCAGGCAGCCATACAAAACATTTCATCACCATCACATGATTCATCAGGCTACTTTTTACAATTTAGACCAAAGCCTGTTGCAGCTATTAATCTAAATTCTAATGACTATAGCTATGCCTTTGTGGCTTTTTTTATCATTTATTAATAATAATATTACCTACACCTTTCATGACAAAAAAAAATGTCTTACAAAAAGACAAAAAAAAAATCTTATTCGTTTGTATTATAGAATGTTTATTTGGAAAATGTAGCCTTTTAAAAAAATTAAAATAATTTTTATTACTTTTTATACATCTTCATTACATGCCTGTCCTCAGAAATAAAATGGCTTCTGCTAAGTCATCCTTCATTGATGCTCTTAAATCAGATTTCACTATTCTCAGTGCTGAAAAGAGGCGTTCTACACTGACTTGTGTGGGTGGTAGAGCTGATACAATACTAGCTACATTCCTTATAATCTTTGGATATAAGGGTATGACATCGTCAACTGTCAGTTTAGAGGAGCGGTTGTATTTTTCTACTTCCTTTAATTCAGCATAGAATTTGTATTGGGCTGGAGCCGGAGCTGACACATTTTTTATCAGCTCCAGCTTCCCAAAAATAACTGGCTCCAGCTCCAGCTCCACTCACCAAAATTGCTTCAAGCTCCAGCTCCTGGCTCTGGCTCCAGCTCCAGCTCCACAGCCCTGGACTTAACCTAACCAATCATCAAGGGCGTACAGTTGACCTAACTGGGCATTCAGTTGACCTAACAGGTTAATATTGGTTATTTCACCTAAATATCTTCTGATCTTTTTGTATTAGGCACTCAGTCACATTTTGGGCAAGTTAAGGATGAGAGAATAATGCTGTAATTGATAAAAACATCCAATGCTTTATCTTCATCTAGGGCACATGATGAATCAAGTTCACGAAGTCGAAACCACATGAATGGCACGTCATAATTCTATCACAAACACCACCAAACAATCTAATTAGAAAAAAAAATAGTCAGAACAGAAACTAACAAACTAATTAAGTTGGAGTAGCGAAAAAATAGCCCAAAATTATACTCATTGGACCAAAAATGAGTGTATTTATATACTATATATTATTAGTATCATAATTTTCACCATTAATATGCATTTGCACAAAAAATGAGTGACAAATTTGAATAAAGCAACTAAAACTACCTCATAAAAAGTTATTTTGATTTACAGGTCCAGCCCATGTCATTTAAAACATATTAACTGAGATTTCTTTGCTGAGTGGTGCACCCCATAGCACTGTGATGTGTGAAAGACTCAGTATGGTCACTTGCCTCATAGACACCTTTAAATGGGAGACCCTGAATGGGTGTACATTCAAATACTCTATACAGTCTTTACAGTCCCACCTACTCCTTTTCTCTTAATTGTAGAACTTGTATTATTCAGGTTATATGTACATGGCTATATACATATAGTTGTATAAGAAATGTAGACAACCTGATCCTTCAGGTCTGCAAAACTATTGTAAGGTACTGTATATATAAGTAGTAGACAAGCAGCGACTAAGATCCTCTAGATCTTTGTAAAACTTCTTGAGATGAGATGTTATTTAAAATTAGTATGGTAGTGGTATTGAAGAATGATCCACAGGTTCCAAAGATTTAAAGTTAATGTACAGCTAGTAGATGTATGATAATCTGCAATTTACAGAGATCAATTGTATCTTAATTTTGCATGTAACTATTTGTGGTTTGTTTATATTAACAGTGGAGCCACCCAGATGGGCCAAAGGGCCCCTTGTGTGCCCATTATAAAAATTTTTACCATGTTTATCAACTAACAGAAATGTCACAACTTAACCTAACCAATTGTCAAGGGCATACAGTTGACCTAACTGGGCATTCAATTAACCTAACTGGCCATTATATACCATACAATGAATTTTGTTTTATTTGTCCTTTAAATTTTTTGTTTAATGTAATTGAACTAATATTTGTCTTCATGATTCTTCCTTTTATAGTCTGCCTTGACCTCACATTCATCCCCAAAGATAGTCAAGTCATTTCAGGTCAGGTCAGCACAAATTCAGATCAGGTCACTTCAGCGCAAATTCTTTTGTAGACTAAAGATATCTTTGTAGACTGCATGCTATAGTAGCACCATAAATTTTCTGTAGGAAAAGGTGCTCTCACACAAGTAAGTACTTCCAAACATAGAGCACATCCTTAATTGAAAGTCTCTTAAGTTTGGATACCATTCTTGGGGCAAAAGTCTAAAGAAGTACCCCCCCCCCCCTTTTCCACCCTTCCACTGAAAAAGGGGTCTGCCTGTAAAACACACAGTTCCATCTGTAACTGAGGAGGTTGTTTTGCAATTTCTGCTCGTGTTGATTGCTAAATAAGGCTGTCATCCTTCATAGTTTTAAAGTCTGTGAAATGTTTTTTTAAATTTGGCTAAAGTGTCCCTATATTGGTAGTGAAGACTGAAAAATCTGTTCCATGCAGTTCTTTGGCTAGTTTTACACAAATATTAAATTGGAGACTTAACCAAGGGCTGCATGTGGCCCATGGGCTGCCAGTTGGGACAGCTCTGATTTAGCCTATAGGTTTATATTATATTTTAGGGGCCATTTAAAAATTATGTAATGCTATTTTTGCTAAAACTTTATACCCCTGCACACACTCCTGTAGCATTCTGTAATGCTAGATGGTAGACCAGACACCCCTTAAGATGTTATATAACACTTCCCCCATCCCGCACCCACCTACCTATTTTTATTAAGTCATTTTCTGGTTAAAATTTACATTGACTCATTATTTGGAACATATTTTATAAATTGATGATGCTGTTGTAACAACTTGTACTATCAATAAGCTTTCTAAATTAAATAAGTGTATTATTAGTGGTATTATGACCCTTTGGGTTGTCAGCACTTTAAACAGAATTAAAAAAAACATTTGGCTATTGGCCACAGGAATAGAAGGTTCATAAAATAGTCATTGGTTAATGGTATTATGTAACACGACTGGACAGTGGACACACCTACCCACCCACCTATAACATACATTCCATAATGTTTGAACATAGCCCCCACTGAGTGAATGTAATTTTTGAATGGCCCCTTAAATAAAATTACTTTTGACTAACATTAAAAAAAAAAAAAGTTTTAAAAAATGAACCTAAAAAAACATCCATCATTACTACTTAGTGTCAATAAAATAATTTTGTGGCCTAAAAAATTACCCAGTGTAACTATAAATTTTGTGTTATCTGATATGTAATCATAATAAAATTTGTATATTACAAAATCATGACTCCCTTTGAAGTGTTTATTTTAGTTAATCATAACAATGACTAGGCCTAATCATGATATATATATATATATATATATATATATATATATATACTGTTTATATATATATACTGTTTATATATATATATATTAGTGTGTCCCAATTTTTTTTGTTCCTGAAGTTTGTCATGCACACCCCCCTAATTTCTTCCACTCGTGAAAACATGCCAGCAAGATGAATTTCATTTGTGTTCTTTAATTTTAAGGGTCCCCTCAAACCATGTGTTACTATTGCTGAACGGCTACTCTCTACCTTATACTAATTGTAGCATATTTCTTTTCAGGTTATGGATACAAGAAAGCAGGAGATGTGTGGTTGGTGGGGGTGTTGCGAAATGAACCCCTGGAAATGCTGTGTCAACTCCCGACAGTGGGAGATGTTCTTCGACGTCTGTTGTTCTTCACTCGGAAGAAAAAAACATCCACGGCGGAAGCTGCCAATGTGGTAACTGATGAGGTTATGGCGGTGTGGGCTCGGGCATCTATTCCGACCTCCCACAAGCCCAAGTGCATCAAGAGGATCAAGGCCCTCTCCACGGACTACGAGAAGGTTGCCAGAAACCGAAACCATGGGGGAGAGAAGCAACTGGAGCGGGAAAAGGGATTCCAAGCCAACCTGAATACACTGTTCGAAACAGCTCATGCCAACGCCATGAAACTCATCAAAGTCCCCGAAGATCGAGACTTTCTGAATGACCAGCGAACCGTGCGGAAGATGTACATCGGAGGAGAGGACCTGGAGTTTGCTCGCAGGGCAGCGGAGCGGGAGAAACGCCGAGCAGCTGAAGAGAAGAGGAAGAAGAAAAGCCGCGAAGAGATGGACTCACTGCAAGCAAAAGGAACGGTGAAAAGTGGGTCTTCTTCTTTTTCGGAGTCCGTGGCCGAAGCATCCAATGATGATGTCCAATATTCCTCTCCTGGTCCTTCGGCTCCTCGATCCGCTCCCAAGGACGGCCAGGTGTCGGCAAGGAGGATCATCCAATATCCCAATTTTGCTGCAGCCCTGGATCGAACTGGAACCTCAGTACGCCAAGCGATGCACATTGTGGCTCCAGCACTCGCTGCCGCGGGAGTTGAGTTATCCTCGGTCACCTTGTCCAAATCAAGTCTTCACCGTTCATTGCAGAAGTCCAGGAAGAACTTGGCAGCCAGAATGAAGACCGAGTTCAATCCTGATACGCCGTTTGTCATCCACTTTGATGGCAAACTCCTCCCTGATTCGGATGGAGGGAAATCGGATCGCATACCAGTGCTGGTCAGCGGGAAGAATCTTGAGAAGTTGTTGGCAATCCCAAAAATCCCTGACAGCACGGGACAGCGGATGGCTGGAGCTGTTCTGAAGGTGCTGGACGATTGGCCGCAAGTTCAACCATGGATTGCCGGTCTCTGCTTCGACACAACAGCGGCGAATACCGGTATTCACAGCGGCGCTTGTACGATTATCCAGGACCAAATGGACCGCCGCGTTCTTTTCCTGGCTTGCAGACACCACATGATGGAATTGGTAATCACCTCAGTCTTTGACCTGTTCTTCAGGTCTTCTGGCCCCGAAATTGCGCTGTTCGTTCGCTTCAAATCCCAATGGGAGTTCATCGACCAGAAGCAGGCTTCTCCATTCAACGGCGATGGCCCAAGCGACATCCTTTCGGAATGGGTGGCGTTGAAAAAAAGAGCAGATTGTCCACTTCATTGAAGACCAGCTTGAAGTTGGCCACCCAAGAGACGATTACCGGGAGTTCCTGATCCTCGCTCTGGTCTTCCTTGATGGTCATGGCAAACGAGATCTCCGGTACAATCGTCCTGGAGCATACCACCGGGCCAGGTGGATGGCCAAAGGCATTTACTGTCTTAAGATGTTCATCTTCCGAAGCCAATTCCACCTGACCGCTCACGAGGTCCAGTCACAACACAGGATAAACGTCTTTGCCGTCACCATCTACCTCCAGAGGTGGTTCGAGGCTCCATTGACGGCGGACGCGCCCGTCAATGACCTGGAGCTGTTGGAGGACCTAGAGCGGTACAAGGCGGTGGATCATGATGTAGGTACCGCCGCATTGACAAAATTCCAGGGCCACCTCTGGTACCTAAGCGAAGATTTAGCCGGACTCGCTATGTTCTCCTCCAAAACCACCGATGCAGAGAAGATGGCCATGCTCCAAAACCTGCACAAGAAGACCGAAAACCCAAAAGATCTGCGTCGGCTGGAGGGAAAGTGTCTTGACCGTGAGACGGTCGGATTTGAGCACCTTGGTCACGAAAAGGACTCAAAACCTTTTTCATTGCCTGAAGCTGCCGGTTCCAAAAACCCCCAAAGATCTCGAAGGATGTGCACCATCGATGAAGTCTGTGAACGACGCGGCAGAACGGGCGGAAGATTTCAACGAGGGCCTGACAAAAAACGAGGAGGAATGGCAGCTCGTGTACCAAGTCGTCGAATACCACCGCCAGCAGTTCCCCTCAGCAGACAAAAAGATCCTCTGTCCCCCGAAATGAAATGTGCCATTAGGAAGAATTTCCATTTCCTTTAATTTAGTCATTAGAAAGAATTTACATTTCATTCTTCCATTCTAGAATGATTAATGCTGAGCATTTACGTTTGTTCATATAGGGTCGAATAAACAAGGTCAATGAGGGGACCCTTCCCCTCCTAATAAGCCAATGAAATTTCGCCCATTTTTTCCTTTCTTCAAGTGTAATTAATTAAAGGGGTGTGCGATTTGACTCTTGCAAATTTTTATTTTCACATGTGAGGCTGGGACACCCTAATATATATATATATATATATATATACAAAGCTGGGCACAAACCGTTAATCCGTTAATCGTTAATTAACGAAGTTAACTTTTTCATTAACTATTTAACTTTTAAGTTAACTTTGAAAATCATTATCGGACTAATTAACTTCCGTTACATTTAACTTCCGTTAACTCAAGTCCGTTAACCCAAAAAATTCATAAATAAACATTTAAAAGTTTCTATTATTTTCAGTGCCAGCTGGCTGCTGCCTTCCATCCCAGGTTTTGCCTCATCTGGTTGGACAAGTATGACAACACCAAGGTCGCCAGGGTGAGGAAAAGCATGGAGGGTACAGTCGAGGAGGCCATGAAGCAGCAGTCCAACGAAGTGGGCAGCAACAGTGGAGGCAGCAACAATGAGGAGGAGGATGACTTCTTCAGTGCTGTCATCCAGACAAAAGAGAGCAGCAGAAGCCACAGGTCACTCAAGGGCAAGGCCCAGAACTTGGTCAAGACCTGGCTGGAGACCAACTCCAAGGACTTGCTGACAGATGCTGCCTTCTTGGGTGAGCAAGTGTTGGTGGACTTGTTCATCAAGTTCAACACAGCCATCCCCTCCAGTGCTGCAGTGGAGCGTTTGTTCTCTATGGGCAAGGACATCCTGAGGGCCAAGAGATCATCCCTGTCTGATGAAAACTTTGATATGCTAATTTTCATGAAGGGCAACATGCATCTCATGGACAAAATGGAGAATGAGAAGAAGAGGGAAAATTAAATTATATATATATATTGTGTTTTTCATTTTTTTTATAATAAAAGTTAACGTTAACGGTTTATCAGTAACTTCCGTTACATGTTTAACGGATTAACTGTTAACGAAGTTAACTTTTTGGTTAACAGATTAGCGGTTAACGAAGTTAACTTTTTGGTTAACGGTGCCCTCCACTGTATATATATATATTTTTTTTTTTTTTTTTTTTAGTTCGGGAAGAACCGATTCGCCTCTATTTAAAGGGCATATCTCAGCGGAAAAACAAAGAAAAAGTGAGAGGAAAGACAGAGGAAAAAGAAAGGGTGGAGGGGACAGTCGAAGTGGAAAAAGACCAAGGACTGCAGGGTCGAGCCCGATCATCCTTGGGTGCTAGGGCCGGGAGGGCGCACGTGAAACCTCCAGGAACAAGCACATACAAACGAGCACAAAGAGCACTCAAGAGCACGAGCTTAGAACCCCCTTGCGGGGGTATATATATATATATATATATATATATAATATATATATATATACAGATCATAACTGTGTGTTATAACTAGAACCCGGATGTTCAGGCATAATGCCTTAAATGCCTATTTTTGCCTTTTTTTTGGATTTTGGGGTGAAAATGCCTATTTCATAATTTAAGCGCCAAATGTGCCTATTTTAAATATTTTCTGAAATAAGATACTGAAATAAACATTTAGATTAATAGTGTTTTGTTTTGTTGGCAACATCTGGCAGCTGAAAAGCCATACTACAACACAAGATTCTGTCGTAACCTAAATGTCAGTGAATACACGTTGCAATGCCTAAAGTCAGTGCATCTTCAAGTAAGAAGTTAACTAATCTTGTCAGAGAGTTTGGAAGTGATGTTTTTTCCACCGATGGCTCTGTCTTATTTTGCAAGATATGAGAAAAATCTGTAAACTTTGACAAAAAGTACTTTGTCTCTCAACATATACAGACTGCTAAACACAAATCTGCTGCTGAGAAAGGTAAAAAACAGGAAACATGTCTTTTAACTACATTTGCTTCATCTTCAAGCCACCAATCCACTTTTTCGATGGATTTATGTAAAGAGTTTATTGATGCAGGAATTCCATTGTGGAAATTAGAGAACGAGTCGCTAAGGTATTTTTTAGAGAAGTATACGAAGGAAACTATCCCAAGTGAGTCTACCTTAAGGAAGAATTATGTTGACACACTATAACCACATTATGCAAAAAATTAAGGATGGAGTTAAGGATAACAAAATATGGATTTCAATAGATGAAACAACTGATAATGTGGGAAGGTATGTTGCTACTGTGATTATCGGAACCATGGAAGTTAGTCACCCATTAAAATATACTTGCTAACATGTGAGGAGCTTGAAAAATCGAACAGTACAACTATCGCACAGCTCTTTACAATGTCACTTACCTTGCTTTGGCCAGAGGGAATCAAACACGAAAGTGTTGTTTTGTTCATCACTGATGCAGCTCCTTATATGAAAAAGGCAGCAAAAGTTCTAAAGGTTATTTTCCCAAGAATGATACACCTTACCTGTTTAGCACATGTTCTTCATCGAATTGCCGAGGCCGTACATGGATTGTTTCCTTGTGTCGATAAGTTAATTTCAAATGGCAAGAAGATTTTTCTTAAAGCGCCATTGCGAGTTCAGCTGTTCAAGGAAAGGGCGCCTGAACTGACACTTCCTCCTCAGCCCGTTTTAACATGGGGGACATGGATCTCTGCTGCATTTTACTATGTGACAAATTTTGACATGTTGCAAGACATCGTAAAATGTTTTGATGAAGATGATGCTTCCTTAATTCGCATCATGAATGACCTGATGCAGAAGAAATCTCTCCGCAATGATCTTTCTTTTAATATTGCTCATTTTGCAAAGCTGCCAGATGCTATCACAGCACTTGAGAGAAGAGATGATACTTTGGTAAGCTGTTTAAATATTTTCCATGATATTGTACAAGATATTAGCAAGGCTCCCAGTGATGGAGGTGAAGCTATTCAACAAAAATGCGAAAGGGTAATTTCTGCAAACAAAGATCTAGATCAGCTGAAGAATATTGGAAAAGTTGATGGTGACACCACGGATATTAATCCAGAAACCGTTGCATGCTTCAATATGCACCAGTTACCTCAGTTGAGGTTGAGAGGTCATTCTTGATTCTCAGGCATCTACTCTCTGACAGAAGGCAGGGCTTCACATTTGATAATTTGAAGAAAATGATTATCATTATGTGCAATCAGTGAGTAATTTTTTAAAATTCTGTAGTGCTGATGTCAATATTATGTTACTTTGTTATGTTACTATTAAGAACATGTTCTACATCATTGTTGTACGTTCTCATTGTGAGTTTACTTTTTGAAAATAAGTGCCTTTTTTGTGCCTTTTTTGCAGTTTTATTTTGCCTGCCTATTTTAAGTTTTTTTAGTGCCTAAACATCCGGGCTCTAGTTATAACAAATCATAATTATCCCTTTACTGCCCAATTTTTTTTTGTTGGTATTTTTTGAGTTTTATGGGGCTCTTATAACTAAATATACTATTATTTTTTTGAAATTTGACACAGTAAACGAAAATACATTAATGGATGATTTCGTCCAATTGGGAAAGAGATGAGCATTTTGCTAAGAAGTTATTTTATATTAGGTTTAGAAAAAACAAGAAATCAAAAGGAAATGTGAAATAAAAAATAGCTGGAGGTATTTCACCTTTATTAATACTTAAATCTTAAAGTAACTCTTACATATGCCAATGAACAAATTCTTACAGTTACAGGATTATTCTTGCATATTATTCTTACAATACCAGAGATCAAAATTTTCAATTAGCATGGAAATATGCAAAGCAATTATTTTTGATGTTCAAACATAAGTTTACATTACATTTTGAACACAAGACATTTGTTTTTCCTTTGCAACCAGGTTTTTTGCACATTCTTCTAATGTTTTGTATGCTAGGCATATGACCAACATTATCAAGTCTTATTGATTTTTCTGGAAGAGCTTGACATGACCTTCCCTTCTTATATTTTTGCTCATTATTTCTACCCTCCAAAGAAGGTCTTCCTCTTTTGAGCCCTCCCACTGTTTTACCTTCTTTCATCAAGGCGAATGCCACTCTAAGTTTGAATTGGGCCAGTGCAAGAATTTCAGATCTTGGTAACGAGATTATTTGCATCTCGCCTGTATAGCAACCAACTGTTAGCAATTACCATGTCAATCATATGAAAGATAAGTTGGTGATATTTCTTTTGATCTTATGTTTATTCGGTAAAGTGCAATTAGACATTCAGCTAAATCAACTCCTCCCATTGATGTGTTGTAAAGCTTTATGATATTTGGACACTGAACTTCAATTTTGTGAGTCTGCTTATAGTCATATCAGGATACAGTTGTCAAAGGATTTGCCTTTGCAAATGTTGATACAATATTTACTATCTTGTTATCATACCATTTTACATAGGTTATTTGAACTTCCTCACCTACAGACTTTCGTTCTTCATACGAACCTCTTCCTTTCTTTATAAGATCTTTATCTGCATCTTTTCCTTTTCTTATGCCTGGTATGCGTGGCACACGCACTGCCCCACAACACCAAATGCCTTGATTAGCAAGATGATGCATCAATGGCAAAGAGGTAAACCAATTGTCAAAATATAATATATGGTTATTGTCAGAAGGAATTGTCTGTGCTAAGTGAAGAACTATGTTTGAACTTGCCTTTAGATCAGGCACTGTTGGATCATTCACAGGTTCAATCTTTCCTGTATATGGTATAAAGTCATATGTCATACCTTTACTATCAGCCAGAACAAAAATCTTATACCCCCACTTATGTGGCTTACTTGGAATGTAGTGTCTTATCCCACTATTGCCCTTGAATGGTACAAGCTGCTCATCTATGCACAAGTTTTGTATTATAGGAATTTGTTGAAACTTTTCTCTTAGATGGTCTACCATTGGATGCACTTTGAAAAGCTTATCATTATGATTATTCCTATTTGAGTTCAAGGTTGAGTTATCCACCATATGTAGTTTTGATTTTCTCTCTTCCCATTGATTATGACTCATAACATCCAATACAATATCCCTAAGAGGACATAACTGATTGGACCAATGCATGCGAGTACTAGGCAACTTACTGATAGAAAAATATATACATATACCCAACCATTGCTCTAGTTCCTCTTGATCCATATTGAGAGGCTTATTAGGGTTTGTTTGCACTGAATACAAATTGCTTTGTGTAATAAAAATATCTAACAACTCGTCTGTAAAGAATCTGCGAAAGTATTCAATTGGTTGACGCAAGTCATCAATAAATACATGCTCTGGACCAAGATATTCATGAGTAGTTGTAGAATCTGTTGGATTGCCTTGTCACCATAATACATGGGAGGCACTTTGAGAAGTATGTCGCTCTATTGTTGAATCATCATCATCCAGAGAAACTACTTCTTCAGTTGAGACTTCTTCCACAGCAGTCTGGTCAGCAGTAATATCCACCATTCCCTCAAGATTGATGTCTATAATTAGAAAAAAGCCTAAGGTTAGAAGTAGTTATTCAAATAATATCTAAATTTACTATTTTTTTATGTGATTGTATGCAATTTTAGTCCAAAATAAAGCCTACCTTCATCATTATCTCATTCAAGAACATAGCCTGGATCTACCACAGTATCATCATCATCATCAGGATCTATGTCACTGTCAGCATTATCAAGAGCTATTGCTTCAACTTCTTGAAAAGGTCTTCTCCCTTGATGCATCTTGAACTGCTCTTCTATAGAAATTTGACACTGATAACTCTATGAAACAAAAGAAAAAATCTATAAAACTAAAAATTTCTAGATTTTATTATTTATTACTAATTTAAATTATGATAGTTACCCTTAACTTTCCCAATTCGTTCATTTTTGTATCCACATTCAATTTAAATTACCTATTTTCTGTCTTTCATTTAATATATATTTATATTTAATGTTGAAATCAACTTTATTTATCATTATTTAAAAACTTTTGACCTTCTGCAATAAAACCCGGCTCGGCTGTTTTGTAAAGTATTCTCTAAAAACACCAACATCCTTATGCCAACTGCTTTTGTTGAGAAAGTGTAACTTCATGAGGCAACATAATTTAACAAAATAATAAGTATAAAAATTAATTTTATCCTCAGGGGGGGATCCCCCAATCAGTTCTAGGAAAATTCCCAGTTGGAAGATTCCCAGTGGGGAATTATTGCCAGGAACAAAATAAATTAAATAGTGATTTATGACTAATTTAATAAAGAACACTCTTTTATTGATTAAAATAATTTGATGGGATTTCTTGGTAATAAAATAAATAATGATTTAAGACTAATTAATTAAAAGAACACTCTTTTATTGATTAAAATAGAAAATAGGATAGGATATCCAGGTAAGATTATTTAAGTTTCAAAAATTTAAATTATTTGGAAAACATTCAAAACGAATGGAGATTGTATGCAACTGAGCGAAGATATGTGATTTTATCATCTTGGTTGTATCGACTGACAATTTTCTTTAATTTATCGTTGATATTCCTGTACTTTGATGTAGTTGGTCTCTCGTCCCCTCGTACAAAATGCAATTTTTTTGTTTGCGTTATAACCTCTTCTTTTTTCAAACATGATAGAAATTTCCAGATGTTTGGGTGGCATTGTGAAATGTTTTTGGTCAAAGGGTTGTTGAAGCCTTCAAGACTGTTGTTTGTACGGGGCATGCAGTGCTCAACTCGGGAGTAGACATTCCACTTAGCAATTGGAAAAAGTGGCGTCGCTCTTCTCCTATTATTACCTCTTCCCCTCATAATGCCAATATAAGTTAATTCAAAATAAGAAAGAAACTCTTGCAGAATATCTTCATCTTCTGATAGCTCTTCAAAGCCTATGACAATGTCGTGACAAGGGAGAAAAGCAAGGGCCGAAAAACAGTGTAGCTTTAAACTAAACCCCATTTCATTGTGGTATCGAATTTGTAACCGAAGGTCTACAATCTTTCTGTAGAGTGACTGGCAAAAGTGAAAAAAACAACCAGTGTGGTCAATGTCCGGAAAAACACTCGTTAATCCGTTGATTGAAGCCTTTTTGAAATCACTCATTACGGTCATGGGGTCTTGTCAAACTAAATCTTTAATTTTGAAGTAAATGTTTTTGTACATTGCTTCACTTTTGTTAGGAAGAAGTGCAAATATATGAGGAAAGCTAGTATTTTCTACTGTATGTGAATGGTAAAAAGCTGATAAAACATTGTAGGCGACACTTTGAAAGTTCCATCAACAGCCCAGTTTCTATATTTTCTTAAATCTTGAATTCCATCCTCTGTGGCAAATATTAATGTTCTATTTTCATCTTCAGCTCCGGAATCATATTGGAGGAATTTTTCTCCAGAATCAAGAATTTGAAAATCGGGTGGAATAGTGTAACCTGTCCTTCCCGAGGGGATAGGAGGAGCATTGGAAGCTTTTCGTCTCCATTGTCGAACATTTTGGCTCAAATGCTGCACATTTACAAGCTCAGCATGTGCACATTCATCTAAATAGGCCAAACAAGTAGAAACCACAGACCTGGTAGGTAGACTTAGACGAGATAACTTCTTCTTTCAACTCTTCAATGGCTATTTTGGCATCCACTTTGCTTTTGGTTGCTACGTGATTGTGTTCATTCACATATTTTAAAACTTCGTAATTATGCTCTTTTGCTTTGGTATGCAATCTAGCTGTGCACGAGTTTTGCTTTCTCACAGTACATTCCCAATAAATTTTGGTTTCATCCTTGTTCCTGCTGTTTTGATGGTACATATATTGAAGCTCATCAATGACAATATCCTTACCATGTTCACTTCTGAGAATAGAAACCATTGTGGGGAGGGAGGAAATGCAAAATAAATACGAACGTATACTAGCTATCCACACTTCGAACTGGCCTTGCTTAAATTAAATTGCGTGACCTTGACTCCCTTAAAACTTATTTATTTAAATTTATTTTGATCACTGGCAATATTCTCACTGGAAATCTTCCCCACTGGCAATTTTCCGCCGGGAAATCTTCCGCATGGCAATCTTCCAACTGGGAATTTTCCGCGCATGCCCCCAATCACCCCCTCCCATCCCCATACCTTGACTGTGACCAAGGACCTATCACTATGTATTCTAGATGATAAAAATTAGCCATATAAATTTTGGAGGAATGGTGTAAATTTTGACTAGCTCATGAATTTCATCATCATGTGGCCCAAATGGACGAATTCATCCAATATACAGTATATTCACTGCAAACACATTTTAAAAATATATTTATTGCACTTTTCAACACATCTATTAACTACCATATACTTTATTTACATGTGTAAATTATTTCAAAGTAATTACTTATCTGGTATAGGGTCCATGACTTTCCAAATGTTATAGGATCACAAGAGAAAAATACCATGTGCGTCTCCTTTGTAAGTTGGTTGAATACTAAAGCCAGGAATAGAAAATTGTCAAATTGAAGACACCGAGAAAAACACAGTAGATGTAATTACTGGATGGCATTGTCCATTTGAGAAAAGCATTTTCCAATATTACACATTTTTATATTAGTGGACGAATTCGTCTGCTTGGGCAGTAAAGGGTTATATTTAAATACAGGGTGTCCCATAAGTCTGGAACCATAGGGCAAAATTATAAAAATGGCAATAAAAATGCTGAGAGACTTTTGAGGACTGTTTGTGAAATGAGCGAGGATGGTAGTGGCTGTGTCATCGTCGGTGGATGTCCTCGGAGGTCCACTGCATGGTTTATCTCCTCTGGATCCCTTTTCCCTGAACTTTGCTGCAAGTTTGCCAACAACTGTGTGTTATCAGTGTGCAGTCCGGATGCAATCTGTTAAATTCCTCAGCAACCTCCCTCTGACTCCAATTTCCTACGAGCAGAATTACTTGGATGCATTCTTCCTTACTCAAAGACATCATGGGCACTTACATAAATGGAAAAACATGAATTACTTATTTTGCCCTATGGTTCCAGACTTACAGGACATCCTGTATAATTAAATTAAATTTAAATATGGTGTTTGCTCACTGATGCTTGTGGTCCAAGTTTTTAATGAATTGTTTGATTTAACCATAGTTTTATGTCCGTAACTGAATAATTTTGGAGGGGTCATACTGGGTTGCACTTGTCCATTTGTCTGTCCATCCATTTGTTACTCATTCATTTTCAATTTTGAACTGTTCAACATAAATTGATGAAACTTCATACACATATGGATCATCACAAGTTGATGTGTCATGAGCAGGAATCAGGTCTCTCGGTCAAAGGTCAAATGGGGGTCTACATCATACCTTTTGAAACTTTACACATATATGGATCATCATGAGACAATGTGTCACAAGCAAGAATTAGGTTCTTGCACAAATGGTCATGGTCACAAATATAGGAGAGGACATTGATGTCATTCTGATACTGTTCTTGTTACATTCTGTTTGATGTATTCAATTTAAAGGTGATCTGCTATAAATCTAGTCTGGGGTTCAGCAGAGTTAAGGGTTGTGGTGATTATGGTTTATGGATTCTGGCTGACTTGGATAACCTCAGTAGTCACAAGTGATTTCATGTTGCCCAAATGTAAGTGGGCAAGTGTATGGAGAATCAGTATGTAGAATTTACATCAAAACTTTTACAATTTAATGTATTAATTGTTTAGAATTGATTATTATTGGATTAAACACCGACATCAGTGGAAACATCAGGTAGCTAACCAGGGCTGTGGAGTTGGTGCTAAAATTTGCTGACTCCAACTCCGACTCCAAAAATTTTAACACTCCGACTCTGACTCCAGAAATCTGACTTGTATAATTACGACTCCGACGGAATGTTAAGGCCAAATTGATTATGATTAGCTTTATTAGGCCAGTGGAGATTCACAAATAAGGCATTTCGTCACCACCACATGACTCATCAGGTTACTTAGTGGCTTTTTTTCTCTTTATTCAAAAATTACAATAAATCCCAAAATACAAACTGATTGAAGCTTAAACAAAATAAGATTATTATTGGTTTAGCAAATTAATAAGATGTGTTTGTATTATTATAAACATCCGTAACAAAATGTACTAACGTAAACTGAATTTTTTAATTTCCTTATTATTAATTATGTTAATTAATTAATTATAATCCTTATTAATTATAAGCAACTATATTTATATATATTATTTATATATTATATTATATATTAAAACATTAGGTTAAATCTATTTTATTCATAAAATTGAGCTAGGCCTAGGCTGCTATGGTTATAGTTGAAGGATTTGCACCGACTCCGACTCCATCCAACTATGCACTTCTGACTCCGACTCCACTCAAAATTGACCAACTCCTCGACTCCATGACTCCGACTCCACAGCCCTGGCAGAAAGTATGAAAGAGTGTCTTTAGCTTCACTTGTACAGAATCGAAAGTTCCTTATGGTCATATTCGCTTTAGCGAAAAAAAAATTATCTGCATAAATGAAACGACTATAAATTATACTATTATGCATGAGGACTCCCCCTCCCCGCGGGCGGTCTTTCTGGGGTGGATCGCCTGCGGGCTCCTGCCTCCATGTGGCGAGGGGGGTCAGCCGCGGCTGGGGGCCCTGCCGGGTCCCCCGCCCGGTTGCGAAGTGGACTTTTAGCATACCCTGCTATCCTACAGCCCCCTCTTTCCTGTCTTCCCCTCTTTACCCTCTTCCTTGCCCCCTCTGTTTTTTCTGCTTTCTCTGTTCACTTTGCGCGCCCCATGGGCTGCCGGGGCTGGTCACTGGGGGTCTCGCTCCCATGGCCGGGGCCGGACTAAGTTGGCTGGTAGGGTGCCCAGGCCTGGGACCCTGGGGGGCCTTGGTCTTTGCTGCCGGCGGGGGAGAACTTTTGACGCTGCAAGGGCCCCTTTTGAAACGGGGGTACCTACATGGGATGAGGCACCCATCCCCCACCGGCATGCGCTTGGTCCCCTTGGGCCCCGGGTAATCGGTTCCCTGCGGCCCCGGGCACGAAACAATAAAAATTTTCTTTATGGAAACACTTACAAATCTAATGGACCTCGTTGACGACCCGGCTTGTGCATCTGACCTCCCTCTGACTACCTCTTTGGACCTTGGGTCTGGTAAGGGCAGTCGGCAGCCCTCGCCCACCCTGTCTGCTCTTCTTGCCGACACCTCCTCTCCCTCTCTTCCCCAGGCTCGTGGCGCCGCTGCCCGACCCCCGCCAGTGGCGGATGGACCTGCAGTGGACCCCCCGACCCCTGGATCCCCCCATATTCCACGTCCTGATAGGGATCCACCTGCTTTTTCACCCTCAGGTGGGAAGCCCGCGGCCCCGGTCGCCTCCCACTCCGGTCGGGCCTCATCGCCCCCGTCCCCTGGGGGACGTGGGACCCGACGTCGCCGTCCGCCTTTCTTGTCTCCCCGTCCCCTCGAAGTACCGGTGGTGTTTGGCCCGACGTCTTCGCTTGGCCTTAGGATGGTGGACAAGTTCCTCGTCCTCCGCCCCTCCTCCTCCAAGCCCCTCCCCACTAACCATGAACGCCTCTTTCGAGCGATCCATGGGGTGACGGGGATGGCTCGTTTTGACCTTCGGCCTCAGAGGGATGGCTCCATTCTGATAAGGTCACGTTCCTCTGTCGAAACCTCCACTCTGCTCGCTATCCCCAATGTCCTGGGCTGCAGGATTACGGTGTCCCCCCACCCCCGCCTCAATCAGTGCCAGGGCACAATTTACGCTGCTCGTCTTCTACCCATCCTGGTGGAAGACCTCCAGATTGACCTCGCCTCCCAGGGTGCTGTGAGGGTGTACCGCT
This sequence comes from Bathynomus jamesi, assembly GCA_023014485.1. Lineage (NCBI taxonomy): Eukaryota > Metazoa > Arthropoda > Malacostraca > Isopoda > Cirolanidae > Bathynomus > Bathynomus jamesi. The sequence continues at coordinate 842,350 of JAJOZX010000423.1, forward strand.
TTCCCGACAGATCGCGATCCCCAACCGCCCCTTCTCCTTGCCTGCTCCTCACTTTCGACTCACTGGTGCCCCCCGTTTCGGTATTCTGGGGCTTTGGTGAGAGACGAGCGTGCGAATTCTCAGTACGACCATACGTGCCAGATCCTACGCGCTGTTTTCAGTGCAATAGGTTTGGCCACATGAGCAGCTCCTGCCATCAGCCGGCCCCGTTGTGTGTCCGCTGCGGCGGCCCTCCCCACCCCTTGCCCTGTACTGCTCCGCCTTCCTGCACCAACTGCCATGGACCACACCCTGCTTCATCCCGCTCTTGCCCGTCCTTCCTCTTTGAAAGGGAGGTTCGGGCCCTCTGTTCATCAGAGTTTCTCAGCGCTCTGGGGGCGCGGGACCGGTTGCGTGGCTGCGAGGCCCGGCGTGGTGCCTCGTACGCCGAGGCTCTCCGTTCCCGGACCCCGTCCTCACCGGCGGTTCCCAACGCGCCTCCACCCACCGTGTCCGCTACTCCCAGTCCATCCTCTGCCGCCCAGCGGACTCCTACCGCGGCTCCCCGTACTACCAGCGCGTCCCCATGTGCTCCCTCCGCGAACGCCGATGCTTCGTCGGCAACCCCCCCTGCCCCTTCTACGCCCTCTCCACCGGCGCCTTCGGCCACCCCCATTCCGGATCGTGACCCGCCGTCACCCATGCGGGCCGCACGATGGAGGGGTAGGGGCCGCAAGCGCCGCGCCAGTGGTGACCCCGAAAGGTTCGAAGCCATAAGCCTCGCATCACCTTCCTCTCCCAAACACAAACGCCCCCTTCGCCCTACCGCCCCGGTGTCCTCACCGTCCCCACTGCGCAACTGTTATGCACGCTCCCCCCTCGGGTCCCCGACGGCCCTCGTGGTGGGGGCTGAGATACACCCCTCTCCGGCCCGGTCGATGGACCCACTGGATGGGGAACTCGCCTGCCTGGTCGGCGTGGGTGGGACGTGCACGCCCCCGCGCTTGACCCGCCCCATCTCTCTCCTCGACCTGCCAATGCCTCTGGGTGAGGTATTATTTTCCACTCCCCCTCGTAGTCCTGCCTCCCCCGCACCTCCGGTGAAGGGAGGGGCATTCTGGATACCTCTCACATCCCCTTCTCTGCATCGCTCTCCCCCGGACGTCCGGGAGACTCCTCTTCTGGAGGACTTGCCGGCGTCTGGTTCCACATCGCCCCCTCGTCTGGGTGACCCTCGCCTTCGCCCTCGTTTGGCATCCCTCGCTGAACTCCGGGCTTTCCGATTCCCTCTTTAATCTCGGGCCGCCCGATCGGCCCACCCACCCCATAACCATCCTTTACGCTGACTTTCCTACCCCTCCCTATACCTCGCTCCTGCAGTGGAACATCCGCGGGCTCCTGGTAGGCCTCGAGTGTCTCTCCTCTCTCCTGGCCTCCAGGTGTCCGGCGTGTTTCTGCCTTCAGGAGACGATTCTGGGATCCCGTTCCCTCCCTCGAGTGTCCAGTTACTGCGGGCTCCCTTCCCCGCCTCTCGATGGGGCGGGGAGGTGGGGCGCCGCGGTCTTCGTGCACTGCTCTGTCCCTTTCCGCCCCCTCCCGCTCCATACAGTCCTGCAAGCTGTGGCCGTGCGCCTTTCCTTGGGGTGCCAGCTCACGGTCTGCTCTCTTTACCTCTCCCCTAACGTACGCCCTCCACCCGATTCTCTCTGTGACCTAATTCTTCAGCTTCCCCGCCCTTTCCTGATTCTCGGGGACTTCAACAGTCGGGACCCGGCCTGGGGGGACGTTTGCTCCATCTTTCTCTCCGGGACCCTTCTCTCCCTTATGGACGAGCTCGAGTTCACCTTTCTGAACGATGGCTCCCCAACCTGCCTTCACTCAGCCCACGACAGTTTCACCTGTATCGACCTTTCCCTGGTTTCCCTCGAAATCGTGACGGAGTTCACCTGGGAGGTCCTGCCGGATTCTTCCGGCAGTGACCATTTCCCAGTGTGTTTTACCCCGACCCATCTTCTCCCCCCCACCTCTGTTCGCCCGAGCAGACTGGGCCTCATACGCGAGGGGCACGGCGATCTCGCCATCAATTCCTGCCTTTCCCTCCGTCAGTGAGGCCCTCGCCTTCCTCGAGAGTAAGATCCTCTCGGCTGCCGCCAGTTGCATCCCCTGTACCTCTGGCTCCCCCAGGCCGCGAAGCGTCCCATGGTGGACCCCAGAGTGCTCCCATGCCGTTCAGGAGTGGCGCTGTGCCGGCCTCCGCTTCTACCGGACCCGCCAGCTGGAGCACAAGATAGAGTTTCAGTGCCTGAAGGCAGTGGCCCGTCGGGTCCTGAAACTGGCCCGGCGTACCTCCTGGCGGAGTTACGTGTCCGGGATCTCCTCGACTGCCCCCTCGACTGTTTGGCGCAAGGTGCGTAGCTTTGAGGGGACCCGTGTCCCCCCTCGACCCCCGGTGCTTCGGGTCGGGGACGACGAGTTCGTCTCCGATCCGGAGGCCGTCGCGAACGTACTCGCGGCGCACTTCGCAGCCATCTCCAGTTCCGATTCCCCCCATTCCCGCTGCGACCCACCGGATTTTCCACCTCATAGGGATGACCCCTATAATCACCTCTTCCGCATGACGGAGCTTCGGGAGGCCCTCCGCCCCCGACGCTCCTCCGCACCCGGCCCCGATAATATCCCCTATGACTTGTTACGGCACCTCCACCCCTCTGCTCTCAGCTTTGTACTGGACCTCTATAACCGGATTTGGTTGGAGGGTTCATTCCCGGACCGGTGGCGTGAGTCCATCGTCGTCCCCATCCCGAAGCCCGATAAAGACCCCTCACTCCCGTCGAACTATCGCCCCATTTCCCTGACATGCTGCGCCTGCAAGGTTATGGAGGCGATGGTCGCCTCGCGGCTGTCCCTTACTCTGGAGGCGAGTGACCAATACCCTGCTACCCAGGCTGGTTTCTGGCGCTTCCAGTCTACCACCGACCCCCTCCTCCTCCTTAGCCACGACGTGCAGGAGGCTTTCTCCCGGCGTCACTTTGTACTCGCCGTCTTTTTCGACCTCCAGAAGGCCTACGATACTACTCGGCGGAGCGCGGTCTTTGACTGCTTACGCTCCCTGGGTTTCGTAGGCTTTCTCCCCTCCTTTATTTATAACTTCTTGTCCGCCCGTTCTTTCCGCGTCCGCATCGGTTCTACCCTCTCTGACCGCTTTCTGTTGGAGGAGGGTGTCCCTCAGGGTAGTGTCCTTAGCGTCCTGTGTTTCTCACTAGTGATGAACACAGTCGCTACGGTCCTGCCTACTTCCGTTCGTAGCTCCCTCTATGCCGATGACCTGGCTATCTATTGCTCTGGCCGCCTCCCGTCTTTGGCTGAACGTCGACTCCAGCTAGCCATCAACGCGGTGGTTCGCTGGGCGTCCTCGGTTGGCTATGCTTTCTCACCCTCTAAGTCTTCCAGTATGCTTTTCCGTCCTCGGCGCCTCCGTCTGTCGCATACCTTCGCCCTTACCCTTGCCGGCACTCCTCTTCCCCTCGTCCCATCCGTTCGATTCCTGGGTATGACCCTCGACGAATTTTTCGGTTGGGTTCCACACCTTAGGCGGTTGCGGCAATCGTCTCGCCGCACCCTCTCCCTTTTGAGTCACCTGTCCCACATGACCTGGGGGGCGGACAGGCGTACTCTGCTGCGCCTGTACACCTCCCTGGTGCAATCCCGCATCGACTACGGCTGTGTGGTCTACAGCTCCGCCTCCTCTCTGGCACTCCGTATGCTGGATCCTCTTCTCCACCGTGGCCTTCGCCTGGCGCCGGGTGCCTTCCGCTCGTCCCCTGTCGCTAGTCTTCAGGTGGACTGCGGACACCCCCCCCTGCCCCTTCGCCGGTGCCTTCTCATGGCGAAGTGTTACCTTCGCATCTGCCGCCTCCCGAGGTCCCTACTCTTCGCGATCTCCCAGGCGCTACCCCGGCCTGACACGTGGCATTTCGCTGCCTCCCTGGCCGACATCTTTTCGTCCCTGGGGATCCCCCCACCCTCTATTCTGCCGTTCTCCTTCGACCTGTCGCCCCCCTGGCTGACCACCCCTATCTGCCGCTGCCAGGTGCTCCGTGGCCTGCATAAGGAGTCTCCTCCTACCGTCCTCCGGTCTTCTCTTCTGGCCCATCTTCCCATACACTCGGACGATGTTCCCGTCTACACCGACGGCTCGCGCTCCCCTGCAGGTGTCGCGGCCGCCGTCTTCTCTCCGTCGCTGTCACCTACCTCCCGGGGTATCCCCTGCCGGTTCAGGCCTCCATCTTTTCCGCGGAACTCTTTGCCCTTCTGGAAGCCCTCCGTCTGGTATCAGGTTTTTCGCGGTCTTCCTGTACCATCTTTTCGGACTTGCTGAGCGCCCTTCAAGCGCTCGAGCGCTATGATTCCCCGGACCCCCTCGTACGCATTATTCAACAGGAGTACCATGTCCTGCACACCGTTCACCGGATCCGGGTCACCTTCTGCTGGGTTCCTGCCCATGTCGGTGTTTCCGGTAATGAGGCGGCTGACCGCACAGCCCGGTCCGCCGCCTCGATGCCTCCCCTCCCCCGCCCGCTCCCCTTCTCTGACTGTGTGCAGGTCTTTCGGTCCCTCTACGACCGCATATGGCAGCAGTCCTGACGATGCCACCGGAAATAAACTCTGGTCCATCCGCCCCCGCCTGTCATATTGGGCGTCCTCTTTCCACCGCTCCCGACACAAAGAGGTCGTCCTTGCGCGGCTTCGCATCGGCCATACGCGCCTCACGCACGGCTATCTTATGTCCCGGCAGGAGGCTCCTTGTTGCGCCTCCTGCCAGTTGCCCCTCACCATCTTTCACATCCTTGTGGAATGCCCCACCCTGTCGTCAGTACGTCGTCGTGCCTTCCCGTTCCTCTCTGATTTCCCCCTCCCCGATCGTTTACGTCTTATGCTCGCTGAGAGCCCTCTCTTCTCGCTTGACCATCTTTTCCTTTTCCTCTCCCAATCTCGCCTCCTCTCTGAGCTTTAGGTGACCTCACCCGTCGTCCGCGGTCCTCCCACTTCTAGTGCCTTTCCCCCGTCTCCGTTTCTCTTTCTCATATTCTGCTTCGCCATGATATCCGCTAGCGTATAGCGGGAAATGGCGGTAAATGCCCCAATACAAAAAAAAAAATGCATGAGGACTTTGAATGTTTGAGATATAGCTACTGCAGGCCTATCTACAGATTAAGTACAGTCAATTGAGAAAGTCCCATCATGAAACTCTTGTGTTTCTTATCAATATTTATTTATGGAGTTTCATGATGGGACTTTTTTGAACTAACTGTACCTTTTAACATGGCATTAGTAATATACTTTTGGTATCCATAAATTTTTCTGGAGTTATTTTTTAACCTATCATGAATATGGCTAATGCCAGGTTAAGAAATGCATATGTCATGACTGCTAATGCCAGATTAAGAAATGTGTGTGTCTAATTTTTCCTTGATGCTTCAATTAAGGTGGCATTTTTTTTTAACCTTAACTACTCAGTGTGATTTATGTAAACTTTTTATGTCCATCCTATATCCTTACTGGTGAATTAGAATAAGTTTGGGATTTATTGTATCAGTTGCACTTAAAGATAGAGAGAATAAACACACACACACACACACACACACACACATTAATAATGAAATTATGCTGAATTTAAGGTGTAAAAAATATTTTATTTCCTCTATTTTAGTATTTTTGTAATAGGTCAGATGATTATAGTTTGTAAATTTTTAGATTTAAATTGTTTTGAATTTTTTAGGTTATAAATTAAGTCATAGGCCTGTGTCATTGAATTTTTCATTGTAATTTTCTTGCATATTTGAATTTATGTGGTAATGGTGATGTGTTATGAATTCATTATACTTTGTTAAAGAAAGTACAGTACTTGTTTTTTTTTTTAGGAATGTTTAGCATTTTTCTGCCCACTTTTGCATTTCACTGTCAAATTTTCCTATATTAAACTAAAAAGCTATTACAATCGATATATATTTACTTTTTCTTGACAAGTTTTTCAAATATTTGAGTTTACCATGGACAAATTAATACTCTAAGCCATTGTTACTCTTCTAACAAACTTTTTCCATTAGACTGTAGCCTTTCTTTCTGATGCACTTAAAATGTAATGTGTGAGTGAACAGAATGTTTGGTGTTTTGCCTTTTACTATTGTTAGCCCTAATTATATATGGTATAATCAGTATATATATATTTTTATTTACTAATTATAGGAACTGCAGCTGTGTCTTAAATAAGTTTCACAGTATATAATTTTCTTCTGTATATTATGGCTTATGATCTCAAAAATGAAGAAGATGTAAAAGAATTTTTAGAAAATCTTGGCATAGAGTACAGATTTGGATGTTTTAATGAAAAACAACCATCAAGTAAGTAGCTAGTAAGGAAAATACCTTATCATGGCCAATTTAATCATAGGCCTTTTTAGAAACAAGATATTTCCATACCTTTGGAATTAAAAATAAGGATGTACTATCAACGTTGTTATGCAGGAGTTAGTCTTTGAAAAAATTACATTATGGTATATAATGCTACCTATGTATTAAAAACTTAAGTTTCAGTAGTTAATATTAGTAATAATATAGAACTTGCTGTACAGTACATAAGAGCCCTGGTCCCAATGATACACAATACTAGTTATAATGATTATAGTTACTTAATATTAAGTAAAAACTATGTTCAAGTATGCTATGTTTTATTGTTATTACAAAAGAATACAAAGGACACCAAACAGGAGCAGACCAGCTGATCCCTATGAGGCTGTTTGCTTAAAAAAGGAGGTTAAAAGAAAGGAAGAAAATTTAAAGATAAGTAAAAATTTTAATGCAAAAAGGAGAGAATTCAAGTGAAAATTCTACAATACTTTTATGCACTAACAAATTTTTCTAACTAGGGGTTAACTCTTTGAGGACCAAAGGACATATTTGTCCCAAGGAAATAATAATATAAATTGTACAATGATGCAACGTTTCTACAAATACATCTACATGTTTATACAGGTATCGTTTAGTTGTCGGAAAATTAACCCAAAAATGGGTCATTTAAGTGACTATAGTTACTAATATCTAATTGTAAAACACAATAAAACTTAAACTTTTAAGTTCAAAGAAATGTATACTGGTCATCAAAGAGTTAAAGGCAAGATAAGCATCTAATCTAATTTTAAAGGACTTGATGAAATTACTTTGAGCTACATTAGCTGGCACTCCATTACACAAATTAATTATTTGACTGAAGTAAAAATGCTTAGCTTCATTAGAATGAAAGTGTTTACTCACTGATTTCACACCATTACTTTGAGTTCTATCTGCTTTTGTGAAGGTGAAATATTTTTCAGCATCAGCATTATCAAAACCTTTAATCACTAAACACCTGGATTAAATCTTGAATCCACATTTTTACAAGTGAGAATAAATAATGTTTCTCAGCCTGGCATTCATCTTAGTAGCCTACTGCACTCTTTCTGTTCTGGGTTCTGAGTGTCATAAATATGGGGACCAGAAGGGCATGCAGTATTCCAGGTGGGGCATACTAAGGAATTATATAATGTTAGCAATTTTTGGAGACTTAAATTTAAATGATCTACCAATACGGTACAGGAATACCTCTAAATTTGTTGTTAATTTGTTCTGGAATAACATAATGAAATATGAAACAATGAAATTTGAGGTAGATTATAGCATGTTTCAATGAGAAAAAATTTACTGTTATGTTATTAAACAGATTAATTAATCAAATTCTACTCATTTTTTGGCAAAATATGTAATATATAGTCATCTGGGGTGGAAAAAAACAATTTGCCTTAACTTAGGCCTACAGACTTTATTATTAGGGATGGATACAAACCTGTATGTTCACATTATATAAAGGCCAGGCGTCATAATAACATGGCAATAGAATTTTTTTTCCTGCAAAATATTTATTTGGTAAAATAAAAAAAAACTGAATTTTTTTCACCCCATGGAAAGGGGTAAAAACGAACTGTGCTTGGGGTGAAAAAAAATATAGCATTAACTCTGGTATATGATCCTCAAAATATACAATATTGGTGTCAATGGAATTACAGAGATATAATAAACCCTTTGTTGCATAACCCCTTTGCAACATTGAACAACATCTGCAATTGCATTTCAACATTCCTGCACTCTCCCATTTTGCGCCCATACTAATACATGAAACATGTCTTTTTAACTCCCTCCCCTCTACCCCTTTGCAGCATTGATTTGTTGCATACCCCTACCCCCTGCATTTCATACCCCCTACCCCCTTGTATAACCATTTGCAATTGCATTTCAACATTCCTGCACTCTCCCATCTTGCACCCATGTTACTACATAAAACATAGGTTCTTTTTAACCCCAAAGAGGCCTCAACTGCATGGGGTTAAAAAAAACATAGCTTCACAAGGCTTATGCCACAGACTATGTTTTATTTCTCCTCATGCATTACAAGATACACATCTCCACACTTTTTAATGTAAGTATAAATATTCTACAGTGAAAAATAATTCAGTGCCAAGCAAATAAAAAATAAATGCAAAAAAGCTTTCTTTACATATTTTTGACACTTTTTTCTGGTGCTCATTTCTTGGAAATGAACAAACATAAAGACATCATTTTACCAACACTTTTGAAGAATATAGTGGGGTACCTGAAAAAAAATTCTTAAATTTTTTTTTTTATTAAAAATTATTTTAAGGGGCCTGTTCGTTTTCACCCCAACATACCCTATGTTTTTTTTCACCCCAGATGACTATATTGCATTGGTAAACAGTTGAATTTTGTCAATTTCGATAATTTTTTTCACATTTAAAAAAAATGAGGAATCTGCGAATATGGATGACAGATTGTGAAACTATATAGGTACCGGTAGTAAAAGACTGATGACAAAATTTGAAATGATGAATTTTGAGGTATTCCTGTACATCCTAAGATTGTTTTTCTAATTGCTTTGATATGGTATATTGCTTAATCAGCTTAAGACCAGATCAGCAACAGTAATATTTAAACACAGAATACAGTAATATCTTGTCACACAGAATACTTTAACATTGTTTCTACCAATAATCTATGCAGCATTTTTACATTTATCTATACTGAAGCTCATTTGCCAAATTTCTACCCATTTGATTAACTTGTTAATACCTTATTGATTCTGCGAATGTTCTGCCACTGATTTTGTTTGTTTCCCACATTTGGGGATTTGAAATTATACTAGTTATAATTCCTTTGTTGATGTCATTGATATAACTAATTAAAGGAACTGATCCCTGAGGCATGTCAGTGGTTACACTTCTCCAGTTAGACACTACTATTAATGACCACTCTTTGTTTGTTTGCTTATCTAGTTTTCAGTCCATTTGAGAACATTACCATCAATTCCTTGAGTTTGAAGTTTAGCTAATAATCTCATATGGGGCACTTCATCAAATGCTTTTTGAAAATTGAGAAACAGACAACTCACAAATGGTTGCACATCTGCTTCTTCACATTAACCCCCTCTATATATAACCTCTAAATCATTGTACATCACCTGAATACTTCATCATCATCATTACCACATTATTGCACTCACATTTTCCTGCTTTTTAAGATTTTAGATCTCATTGTACATCTGGAGTACAATATAATGGCTTGGCATCCCATGCAATGCCTGACTCACTATCTTTCACCTTTCCCCTGGGCCCAGATGTTAGTCTTTTGTCAGCTGTTAAATGTGTAGTGCATGAATGTCCACTGTACCATCATTAAACAATGCTTTTCATCCTTTTGCAATCCTTAATTTTGGCCTCATTATTCATCTGTATTGTTGGTATGGTTGATGTAATTCCTCATCATAAGGAAAGTGTAAAATTGAATTATGCCACTGTTGCAAGTCATGGACAAGATCCAAAAAGGTGCCTCCATCGCATCGCATGTACGTATCAAGTCTTAAGGTAACTGGTAAGTACACTGTTATACAGTAGTACATATTTTATATTGTAATGGACCTCCTCATTGTACTTTTCACTTCACCATGCACTTTGACCACCACATTAGTGCAACAATTCTTGAGTTGTTTATAACATTCACTGTTTTACTCTTGCCATACATATTTATATTATTAAAAAAAGTTGAGCAAATTAATAAGACAAGAACAATTACATCGAGAGCCATGCTGAAAATCCTTAAGTTATTCTTTTCTAAGTGGTTAACTATTTTATGAACAATCATCTTCATAAACTTACCAGCTACTGAAGTCAAATTAATAGGATGCTAATTTCCAGGAAGCAATTTGTGCCCCATTTTAAATATTTGTGTAATCTTTGCAAGTTTCCAATCAAATGGAACATCTCCAGAGTGTAACAAATTATTATTATTATTATTATTATTATTATTATTATTATTATTATTATTATTATTAAATGTATATGTAAGAGGAGAAATTATTGTGCAGTTCATTTTGTTAAGTAATGATGGCATCACTTTTTTATGTTGTGGGGCCATACTTGTTGAACATTCGATGTTGTGTGGTTCAATTAATGTTAGAACATATAATTCTAGGCCTACTTCTTGTAGTTCTCAAAATTAAAGCTAGTATAAGCAGCTGCTTTCCATTATTGTGAGCTGTTCAGAAACCAGATACATTGCCTTATCTGGCTGTGCTTGTTGGCATCATATTAGCATTGAGTGAGTGATTTTCATCAGTATAAAATGGGACATTTTAAAGTCCCCTCTGTATAAATTTGACACAGCATATTATTTATTTAATTTTTTTTATCTATTTTGGCCCACCAAAGGTCACAGAGTGATTGCTCAGTTCAATTTTTGCCCTTTTATGTTCTTATTTTTTACTTTATGGAAAATTAACTTCTTATTTATATGCGCCCATATGTTACCAGGTATTTCTTTACTATTACACCAGTCTCTGGTAGAAAGTTTTAAAAGCTGGTTTTCAACGTTTTTCAATGTGCTGAATTAAAAAATGATACTCATTTCCGTCGCAAATGATTTGTTAAAGAGTTATTAAAGCTTAAATTCTCTAATGGGAAAAGGGTAAAAAAATGGTGCTTCCACCGATTTTAATTTGAATCAGTTAGTGGACATGGCTTTTATAATTTTGGATAATGTTAGGGGTTAGGTTAGCTTGTTTTAGGTTGTTAGGTTTGGTTTGCTTAGGTTGTTTTAGGTTAGGTTTGCTTAGGTTGTTTTAGGTTCGGCCAATTTCGAAGGTGAAATTTATTGTTTTTGATGTGGTTTGTATTAATCTGACTTTCAAAATCTTCGGAAACCACTTGTTTTTGTGATTCTCCCAACCCAAAAACTCCTGGTTCCCACTGGGGGTCCCCCAGGTAAAAAAGGGTAGAAAGTTTAAAAAGCTTTAAGCTTCAATAACTCTTAACAAATCATTTGCAACGGAAATGAGTATCATTTTTTAATTCAGCACATTGAAAAACATTGAAAACCAGCTTTTAAAACTTTCTACGGAGACGGTGTAATAGTAAATATTTACCTGCTACCATTTAATTCTTTTCATCACAAGAAAATTTAAATTACCATATATATTTTTGTAGTTATAAAATTCATGACACCATGCCCAGTGGAAAAACAAAATTTCAGCATAGCCTAGTTCAGACATTGGAAACTTTTAACAGCTTGAGAGCCACAGTAGGTCATATATATTTGTATGTATATTCAGGAATAAAGAGCTACAGGTATAAATGTGCAATTTTTTTATTTTATAATAATAATAATGCTATAAACACGCTTATAGGGGCTAGTGATAAATACATAATTAAAGTAATGAAGACACTTTCTCTCATGTATTAATGACAATAAAAATAAAAATGCTTCTAAATGTAAATATTGAAATAATTTTATTCTATTGTATTATTCATACATATACACACTTCATTTCATATTTTTTAACCTTAGCTATATCAAGTACTTGACTAATAGTATTTATAATTTAAGAGCCACAAGAATGGTTCTTTGGAGCAACAAGTTTCTGACCTTTGGCTTAGTTGATTGATAAAAATTGATGCAAATGGTGACTTTATAATTATGGGAGCCTATTTGTGTGTTTATTATATTAAATTATAATGTTAAAAAAAAATTATTTTTAAATAAAAATATACTGGTAATTTGTAATGCAATTATTTGGAAGCTATATTTTGAGTACAAAAAGTTAATTTCTTACTTTTTTTGGCTGAAACTTCCTTTTTCTTGATTTTATGCAGACAGCCTGCATTATAATTATATTCTTGGATCTAGTGAAAGCAATAACTTGAGCCAAGTGCTGTTTTTGAGTTCTTGTCATTGTTTAACATTTTAGATAAAATTTTGGGGCCTAAATGGAAACTCTTATAACTGATACAATTTTATAAATATTTATCTGAAATGAAAAGGCTTATAAATGCTTGAGAAACCTTTAAATCACTGACACAGTGGCAATTAAATTCTTTCAGGATTCAGTAAACTTTCTTATAAGACTTTTATTTGCGAGAAATAGCTATGTAACCCTTACTGTCAAATTTTAATATGTAATACTGTACAGTAGTGCTACACTGTAATACTGTTAAAATAATAGTTTTTAGAGTTAACATTATTCTTATTTCCATTTTACCTCTTTCAATGAACTCTGGTTTCTTGAATTACATAATCTTATTTCTGTATGGATAACAAGAAGGCATAATATACAGGGTCTCCAGAAAGAACACCCTCTTTGTTTAATTCATAGGTTTCAAAGTGTCACTTTTTTGTTTAATTCATGGATTTTAGTGTGTGTGACAAATTTCTGACATATCGTTATTTTCACAAAACTTTAGAGGTTTTTCTCTCCATGTAAATGTAAAGATGAACAATGAATAATTCCTATATAATCAAATATTCATTTTTACATAAGAACCAAAATTGCCTAATGCGAGTTTGGATAAAATTTTGATTTTCTATTTTTGCAGTGTCACATATTATAGGGCGGGTCATACTATGCATTTTTTTTAAATCAATGGAGAGGGGTGTTCAAATGACATATTTTGGTGTATAGAACACAATTCTGAAGAAAATATTTAATTCTGATAACCCTAACCTACATCATTTTGCAGTTGATTATTATTAAATTGTTGATTATTTTACTATTGTAGTTACCCCAGAATATGTCTTCTCACGTTTTCTATCATGGCTGCTCACGTTATCTCTCATAGAGCATTGTTCTAACTAATTCATATAAACACATATAATGTAATTCATATAATAATAATAAATATTTAAATACTCAAATAAAAAGGTGTGCCATTCCACTTAATTGTAATTATCATACAGTTTGGTATATGAAATATTTTGACGGTTTTCTGGCGCGCATAAGGCCATTTTCTGAGCCACCTTTCTCAGAGGCTAGAATGTAACGTTTCAGAACATTCTAAAATGTTTTGTGAAATATTTGAAGTGACTCATGATTTATGAAGCTATTTTACCACCTTGGCTTGCAGTGAGGGGATAGATTTAGTGATTATCTACTGATATTTTTTTTGTTACTGTTCACATGTGAGTATTATTCTGTTATATTTTAGAAAAAGCTATTTCTACGCATATTATAGTGATACATTGAGCAAAATTTAATTAACAACTTTGATTTGAGCTAAAATTAGGTGGTTCATTTTTAGTACAACTGAGCAGTATGAGGCCTATTTCAATGTTCTAAAGAATATTTTTAGGATGTGTTTCTTTAGTTTTTTTAGAGTACATGAACAAATTATTTGCATTACAGACAACAGATAAATTAGCATTTTATAACATTTTGAAACCAAAAAAGCATAATGTGTTTAGCATTTGCAGATAAATTTGTTCTTGCCCATTTCAGCTCTTTTTTTAACCAAGAATTTTGCGCTGAAAAGAGTTAATACCTGTCTGTAGTGGATACTTAACTGTTGTATTATTGTTTTTATTTCAGTGTGACAAAAATTATCCGGGCCAATAGGAAAGCTCCTTGATTCTGCTACAGACTTTGATATCAATCCAAACTTCACCCGAATCTCTGTTGGCCCTCCACTGATCAAGCTTCCTGACAAGGTCATTCAAGATCTCTCAACTGATCAATACTATGGCTATAAAATTGTCTGTGCAGTCAGGGATGGAGTACTTCCTGCAGGGCTGGCTCTGTTAGAGATAGGACCAGTAAACCACAGCCGCTGGCTCACCACAGCGAACAGACTTCTCAGGCTCTGGGTGTCAAAGCACGGACTTAAAGGAAAGAACCTGAAGATTCTGCAATTCATTGTGGAATTCATCATTGGAGTGTATTACCCATGTTGGTTCAACGTGAAGGTCAAGCACTCCTGGATCGAAGGGCCTAGGCACATCCTCTTTCAGCTGGACTGCCTCAAGTCCCAGAGAAAGGAGATGCTGGATATTGTGATGCCAACTGTGAGAAGATGCTTGGTATGCCCACAGTGAAGTCATCCTCCAAACACTACTCTGCTCTGAGGATCAGAAGGAGAGGATTGAAGGGGTGGAGAGAATCCTGGCCATCAGGGGAGAGGGGGACCCGGACACTCAGCTAGGGGACTCCTCTGTTAGGAGCAGAAGGACACCTGACATCAATTGTGATGCTTCCAGCATCGGTGACTTGATCAGCTGGTCAGAAGGTGTGTCAGAGCCACCTCTCACCTGCTCTCTAAGCACCTCAGAGGTGAAAAACCTCATCAACACCCCCATGGAGGTGCGCAACTGGCCTTGCCACACACAAAGCATTGAGAGAGTTGTTAAAATGGTGACTGATGGAGGGATCAGGGCTCAGGAGACCAGCAGGAAGCTGATGTCCAAGTCTGAGTCAAAGCAGGATTTGTGCAACTTGGCAAAGTTCAAGATGTCAGGAGAATGATCTTTGTAATTATATCCAGTGATATACATGCAGTTCACCTATTAATAAATATATGTAAAGTTGATTTGGCCTTGTCAATATAAATGATTTACCTTATATCTTTTAATATATTATAAAGGGGTTCAAAAGGTAAAATTGGCAATTTAGAAATACAAAATGATGTAGGTTAGAGTTATCCTATCCAAAAAATAAGCTCATATTTGAATTCCCCATGTAAAAACATAATTTAGACACCCTTGATGGTAGGATTTCCTTCAGATTCATGTTGTCACCTGAGTACGACCCGCCCTAGACTGTCACAACCATGCTATCTACCATTTCTATGGTTGTCATATCCATGTTTGTGTCATTGGAGGTTCGTTGTGAGAAGCGAATGCCCCTTAATTTTATTCCCTTAAAGTACAAACAAGACAATCGACAGTTTAGATCATTTAACATTTCCATCAGAATGTTACCCATATCTCCATTTTCCATTTATTATAGACTTTATGATAATTAATTATTGTTGTCTTGCATCTGACCCTCATCCCTAAATTTTATTAGATTATGCATACATATTGCATGTGGCATGATTTGAACCCTTGTTTGTACTTCTTTATTCATTACTGTATTTCTCTAATTCATCTCTCCTAAATTTTCCCAATAATGACTTGTACTGTATGTACAAATTAAGTAACTATGGTATATTAATTATGAATTGACATATGGCACCCTCATGGGACATCCCCTACCTCTAAACAAAACCCCAACAATCCTTGGCCTCACCCTAGACACACACATGTCCTTTTCCCCTCACATATCAAACATTTGCTCCAAAGCAACAAAAAAACTCAACGCTCTCAGAACACTCACCTCCACAACATTCGGTCAGCAGAAGGAATCCCTTAGTATCCTATACAAACAGTTTGTACGTACTACCCTAACTTACGCTGCCCCTGCCTGGTCCCCGTCCATCTCCCACACAAACCAGAAAAAGATATAGACCACACAAAACAGAGGTCTCAGAAGCATTACTGGCTGCCTCCGAACCACACCCATCCCACATCTACATGCAGATACGAAAATACTCCCCATCGAACACCACATGAACATGACAGGGACTCAATTCTTCTCCAGAGCACTGGCCCCAGACCACCCCTGTCACCATCTCACATTACACAATCCCCCACCCCGCAACAAAAAATGTACTCCTGCTGCTCACTATTCGCAGCTACTGAACAATATCCCCCCTCCTCCCCTAAACATCAACCCCATTAAACATCTCCACACAGAATTTACCCGGAAATACCTACTCGACCAACCACACAACACTGTCCTTCACGATACTCCCCCTGTAGTCCATCAGAGCGAACAAACCCTCCCAAGGAAAACAAGAGTTACTCTGGCCAGGCTCCGTTCAGGCCACCACCCCTCCCTCCAACAATACAGACACAGACTCCACCTAGCTGACACCCCCACCTGTCAAAAATACTACCTCCACCCTGAGGACACAGAACACCTACTCTTACACTGCCACACTCTCTCTCAACAAAGACACAACTCCAACATTACCTCTCTACGAGGCCTATGGACCCGTCCCACGGTGGTTGCGGGATACCTGAGTGCTGCCGGGTTCGCATAAGAGAACCCGGGGGCTATGAAGTAAGTAAGTAAGTTGAATAACTATGCTGTCATAAAGTAGCATAATTCCCTTCACATTTTCTATACCTTGAATACCGATCATATCTTTAGTATTCAATGTATGGTAACTTCTTTAACATCATAATAAAAACTTTACACTCTATACGTCATTATTTATATGTTCATTCATACCTCCATTTCCTTTCGTGACCTTTATCTTTTGTTAGTTTTATTAATTATTCATTCAGCTACCTGTTGTCTACCTATTGTCAACCTCGTGTTAGGCCGGGCTGAAACTATAATTTTTGTTTGATTTTAATTTATCAGAGTGACTAACAGTTGGCTTTTGATATAAAAATAAGATTCCTGAAAAAAATAATTGGTGGCCACCAACGTGTATCTGGCCACCCCCGTTTTTGTAAAAACATCTAATGCCGCACTAGCAAAATCAGGAAAATGGCAATATCTCTTCTTCTGAACATGCTAGAGAGATGGTTTGCATACCAAACGATGCAGAATTTGATTTAGAACAAATTATTAAGAGTAGTATTTTTTCATAAAACCTTTAGTTTTTGAGTTATTTTAGAAAAACTAATTTTTTGGGCCCATAGACCCCCTTTCGACTGAATGTCAACACAATAAAACATTCTCAAGCTGCAAATTGACATGTATTAGTGGTTTTCAATCAGCAATCAAAATCAATGAAAATCAGCCATTTTAAATTCATTGAAAATGCTTTTTGACATTCCAATACGCCAAACATTAAATTATACAATTAACAAATTGTCATTTTGTCATATTTTAGCATGATAAATAATAATCTAGAACTTAAAATATTTTTTAGACACAAACTCTTTCATTAATTTACGTGATCTAATTTTGTTTCTAATAAAACCATCTCTACGCTCATGACCTACAACAGCCAAGGATGCTTCAGTGACAAGCTTGATGTGCCTTTCAACATTCTGACTGTGGCACTCATGATCCAGTTTCAATGTGGTATTAATGATATCACGCAGTTCATCATTACTGAATTCTTTTAATACAGGTGGAACAGTTTCCCATTGGGACATAGCAGACAGCTTGTGGTATGCAGAAGCTTTGAAATTGATGATTGGCTTTCTAAAGACCCTAACATTCTCATCTATAGCAGGATATTCATCAGTACCACCTTCATGATCCTCTTCATTCTCATCACTTTCAATTATTCCACCTGCAAAATCATTGCTACTACCAGATTCATCATCAAAATCCTCTATAACTCCCCTCAGACACAGAACTTTATTGACAGCACACCTCCTCACCTCTTCATCTTCATCAGCCACCATTCCAACTAAAATATTTTCACCATGAGCAAAATAGTTGTTATTGTTTAATACGTCATAACAAATTTCTCTAATTTTCCTGTCAGGGAATTTATTTACTCTTTGGATCATATTGAATAGGTTTCTTGACCCATCACTTAGCCTCTTATTAGCCTTGATATTGAATCAATTGTGAAAGTATACTTTGATGATGAATTCTACTATGATTTTGAGATTCTTACTGGGTCTTTTTGTGAAACATAAAAGCGAAGATTCTACAGGCTAAGGTGAGCCATCAAGAGTGATTTAGCAGGCCAACTTCTAAGAGTGCAAGGTCTTCATCCACTTCACCAGTAATAATTGCCCAGCAGATGCAGTATCCATAGTATTGGTCTGTTGATAAATTATTGACCACCTCATTTGGTAGAAGCACAAATGCAGGATAAGGTATAGATTTGAAGTCCACAACATTCCATTTTGACACATCCCCATTGAGCTGAGAACCAATAGGGCCAGAAAATTTGTCTGGACTTTTTGTTGTCCCATCTAAAGTTATGAAGATGTGTCTAAGTGGCAATTCATTTAGATGCAGAAGACAAATATCCCACTGAAGAGGTTGCCCTAAAAACATTTCCAAATATCTGATTGACCCATGCATATGTCCTGTGTTAGTATTTGTCCCATCTGCTTTAACCAAGTTTAATTTGGCCTCAAGTTCTGTCCCTTTAATGATCTTATAAATGCCATGAGCAATGTCAATGCCTTTGCCACTCTCCGGGGTAAAATGGTCGAGGTAGTTAGTAATCAAAAAGCCAAATCATGCTTATTTTAGAATTTCTTTTGTCACTAAGGTCTGTCAAAAGGGGGTCTATGTGCCCCAAAAAATAGTTTTTCTAAAATAACTCAAAAACTAAAGGTTTTATGAAAAAATACCACTCTTAATAATTTGTTCTACATCAAATTCTGCATCTTTTGGTATGCAAACCATCTCTCTAGAAAGTTCAGAAGAAGAGATATTGCCATTTTCCTGATTTTGCTAGTGCGGCATTAGATGTTTTTACAAAAACGGGGGTGGCTGGACACACGTTGGTAGCCACCAATTATTTTTTTCAGGAATCTTATTTTTATATCAAAAGCCAACTGTTAATGACTGATTAATTCTATCTTGAGTTTCAGCCCGGCCTAAATTATTCCTAGTGTGTGACTACCAATGTGTGTACAAAACTTTATGCATTTGTACATGTTCGCAAATGATCATGATCACGTACGTAGTTACCTTACATGTAAGTACGTTCACATGTATTCTTTTTATTTCTTTTCTTTAAATTAATTAATTTCTCGCAATACTCCTAAATGCTTATGCACGTGGTCAAATTCCACTAACCACAATGGAAGCAAGTGCTTCTGAGGTAAAAATCTTCTCTCGCTTGTTTCTAATTTATAAAACATTATTATGGGTTTTATACACACACACACACACACACACACACACACACACCATATGTGCCCATGTACTTTGTAATACTCCTAACATCCTAATTGTCTATAAATATGAAACTGTAAAAAAAAACCTATAGTTAACAGTTTAATTGTAATTAACTGTAATACTTTAATATAATGTAATTAATGTACTTTAATAAAACTGTAATTAATTAACAATAATAAGCGAATGTGAATTAATTGGTAATTATAATCTTAGTTGTAATAAACCAAAATTGCAATGTACTCAGTGATGTACTTGGGATTGTACTCAATGTACAACCTGACATGTCGCCATTTAGGAATGTATATGCGGCAATATTATTTTTTTATTATTATTTTTTCATTGGGATCAATTTTAATGTGCTTTCTACTTTGCCAAATAATTGGTGACTTGTTCTTTTTTAAAATTTCTTAATCATTTTTAGATTTAGCTTAATAATGAGCCCTGAGTAACTTTTCGCAGTGTTCATGTTTTGTATATGTTCTCTCTTCGTTATAAAAGACAAAGTCATGTCTTGCCTAAACATTTAATTGTAAATCTTAAACCTTTAATTTTTGCTCATATGCATATTTTAGTGTAAAGATGCATAGTTCAATTTCCCCTTTTAATTAACTTGGTAGACCCGGCAAATATCAGATCTGAAAATACGCTGTTTAAGATGAAAATATGGCTTCCTCTTCCTATATCCTGTTTATCTGTTTAAACATTGTCACAGCAAAAAAGTTTACTTTATTTTCAAATGGTGTGCAAAAATAATGCAGCCTTTTCAACATTTAATAATAATGATGTTAGCAGTTTTTGGGTATATAAACCCACAAAAATTCTTCCATGTTCATTCTGATTCAAACTACGAGGCTGAGCATTACCTGTAACATTTTAGCAGTAAATTACAGTAAGAAAAAGTATTTATATTCTCCTTCGAGCCATGCTCTCTTCAGAGAACTTAGTCATTAAAATCTCCTGATACGTTACAAGAAGAATCAGGGGGGGAACCCTCAGAGAATTTAATAAGCCTCTCGGAATCCTCTGAGCCATTAAAGAACAACTCAGAGAGTAGTATAGAAGAAACTACTGCAAGTAACAGATTCATTGCTGCCTCCTAACCAGAACCCCTGTCGACTTCGAAACAACCCAAGACTATATAGAAAGAAGAAGAAAACAAAAACTGTCAAACCTTGCCAGGATAAAAAAGTGGCGACCCTGCCCCAGGATAACATAAACATATACTCAATGTGACAGCTTTTGAATTAAAAAATTCTTTGAAGATGGTCTATGAAATTTTTTATAACCTTGGCAAGTGTCTCCTGGTTGATGCTCTCCATGACCTGTTATTTCCTCCTCCTTTTCTGGAATTGTGTGAAGGTTATTTGTGTACACATCTCCTTCCTATAGGCAAAAATTTCATGACTGGAGTGAATTATCTTAATAGTCTGAGAACATATTTTCTTCTCCAACTAAGGGCTACTAGAGTTAACATGAGAAGTGTAATCTTTTAACAAGATGGGGCAACTTCCCACTATGCCATTGCTATTCGCAACTTTCTAGACATAACCTTTCCTTAGCACTGGATAGATTGTGGTGGACTGATAGTATAGCCAAGGCTGCTACTATACCGCATATGTATATGACATCATAATTTGGCACATTTTCTCTGGTTATTGTAGTTTTTGGAAAATGTGGTGTAGGTATAACTAATTTGATTTAAGTTATTCTGTTATTCATACAGGGAGAATATTAAGGTGTCTGTCAGCAATCAGATTTATAATTAGTTTGAATATTTTAACATCCATCAGATCCCTTATTCTCTATTATTCACCATAGAAAACTGATAACTATAGGACAGACTTAATAATTCGACTTTCACCCATATTTAGTAAGAAGTTAACAAAACTTAACTTACCAAAACTCAGGTAAGGAATTGAATAAAAACACCTTATACAGGGGTTCCTTGTTATCTGAGTATTCATTATCTGAGTCCTGGCCAAACAATTTAGAACCATACAGATATATTCCCTGCACTTAAGAGATTTCTGCAGATAATGTACATGGAATGTGGAAGCATAATGGAAAACCATTTAAATTTCCCTTGGACTTGCTGTCTTACTCGCTTTCCCCTACCTCCAACACTCCACCACCACTATGCTCCACCCCCAACCCCGATGCCATGCACTCTCAGTCTCTCGCTAACTGTTGTCAGTGCTGAACCTATTTGTGGTTTTCTGGTGTTTTCGTTCTGATTTTGTTGATTTTTTGCGCTATTGTTGCAGCTATGACTTCAAAGCGTACTGCTAGTGATAAAGCAGCTACATAAAAGGGTTTAAAAAGTGTATTTTATAAATGTTTAACTATAATTTTGAGTGTCATTTCTTGTGTTAAGGTCCCAATTAAACCTTATTCTCATTATTTATTATGGGTTTTAGGTCCCCACTTTAAGTGGATTCACTTAAAGTGGTGATTTCTTGGTCCCCATTATCCTTGGATAATGAGGACCACCTGTATATGATTTCTGTTAACATTTATTATATTTTTCATATTAAAAGTGTCCTATTTAAAAAGTGAGGAATTATTCTGCATTGACGTGGAATGAGGTCTGTCAGTTCCACATCTGTCGATGATGCGCAGTTGTTTTTCGCACTAGCAGATGAAATTCCTCAAAATGGAGCCTTGAGCATAGCCACTTCAATCACCTGACTTAACCTCTGAATTTTCCATTGGATATGTTGGAACACTTGACTATTGTGACAAGCCCAGTTGTCCAGCAGAACCCTGTCAAAGAAACAGAAGTTACTAGACCTGTTCATTTTATTAGTTTCTCAGAAATGCTAGCACTGGACTAGATCCATTCCACAAGATCATCCTGCCTGCTAATGCTTTAATGAAGTTCAAGAGTCAAATGTGCATTGTAGTGACAAAAAGATGGACATCTTGTGAAAATTTTCTAAACTCAGACAGTTTAGAAATGTAAGCAACCACATATATTGTAAACATATCGATTAATTAATGAGAAAAATGACCAGTTATTTTTGCACCATCATTTCTTGGACATTCTGTATATTCAACATTAAACAGTAATGATTCGAAGTAAGGTATGTCAAAATATAAAAAAAAAAGTAAGTTTTTACTTTATTTGATAATTTTTAGATTTATATTAAAAAGTTTTTGAACTTGAAGGCTACATTTTTCCCCTCAAATTGACATTTAGAATTTTGTGCTTCCATATGTAAATTAGCTAATGCTTCATTGTAATTAGGAATTTAAATGTTTATTGTTTAGCTAATATACAGTATTCTAGATTCTGTACTACTTATTAATTGATTCTTTTAGCAGATCTGTACTCAATAATTTTTCTTGCATGCCTCTTTTATAAATGTACAAAATGAAAGGTTAGTGTATGTACTTAAATTTTGTGATTATATCATGATTGCATTGGCCTAATATTAGGTCTATATTGTTTCCAAGCAACTCATTCATTATAATATTGCATTTTCTTTTCTCTTATAACTTGCCTGCAGTTGTCAGATACAATATATTATTTATAATAACCAATTGTATGGATTAATTTGATAAAATAAGTAAACTTAAATTTTTAAATTATAAAATAAGAAAATTAGTGTGTGTAGTGGTTAGTGATGCACCTCGGTGGTGTAGTGGTTAGCATCACTGACTATGAATCCATCGACCCTGGGTTTGAGACCCAATGGCAGCTGGCATGCAGCAAAACCCAACTGTTCATCTTTCCACACAATAAAGAAAGTGGTTGGTAGATAAATGGGTACCCTAGGTGGCCTAGTGGTTAAGATGCTGGGCTGCTGATGGGGCGTGGTTCAGATTCCACGTTAAACTGTAGGTCTAAGGTGGAGTGAAAAGCTTGACCTTCGTCAGAATGAACAATTCGGGCAGAAGCTAACCAAAGGTTATATGTTTATCAAATTATCCTTTTTATTAGTTTAAAAATTAAAGTTCTGTTTATTTTATTGAATTAATTCTACTTCAATATATGTTAGGCAAATATTCCTGTTGTATTTAAATACTCTCCTGAATGTTCTGTTTTAGAAGGTATTTACCTCTTTCCACATTGCTTCATATGTGATCTCTTCACAGATGCTTAGAAATTATTTTTTCTTGGACAAATTTATCACTTTGCTGTAAATTTGTAACTTGGTGATAAGAAAAATTTCAAGATCGAAATTGTTTTGAAAGAAATATATTCTAGAGAGAGAGCCCACTGAAAATTGTTATTGGTTAAATGTTTCCTTATTAAAGTTTTGTTTGCATCCCTCCCATCTATTTATTTCAGATTTTAAACAAGACATTTCCTTTGAAACAATTCCTTAGTACTTTGTCATATTGCATAAATTTGGTAAATCTTTCATACATTCTTGCGCATATGTGAAATGAAATGAAAAAGGTCACCTCCAAAGAAAAATCTGAAAAATCCTCTGTGGAGAAAAATCTGTCGCTAGCTACACTCTAATTTACTCTGCTTGATTTTAATAATTATAAACAGTTTTAACTTATACTTATTTCATTGCTTGTTTATTTTAATGAAATAACTTTTAATTTAATTTTATAAAGTGATTTTTACAAGCAAAATTGATACCTATCACCAAGGATAAATATCTATCTACAACCAGGGTTGGTAAGACTGCGAGTTGGTAAATTTCTTGAGCCCTGGACTGGAGCCTGTTTGAGAAAAATAAAAAATGGGCGTGCTCTGTCGCCCCTGCCTTGGCAAGCCCCAAATACCTGAATTGCATTTGCAAAACTGCAAGTTTTTATTTGCTTCCAGCTCACCCCCCAATCAAAACATGGGTCTATTAGGAAACTAATTTTTATTTAAAAATAAAATCAAGGACCACCTTTTCTTTTTGTGCTGAGGGAAGGGGGAGGGTACAATAGCCCCCTTCCCTCCCCATACAAATTTCATGGCTGTAAACCTTGGCTGGCTGTTGATAAAGTAAATGGTTTATTAATCATAAATGTATTAGTGTCTGTTCAAAAGTGCTTAAGGTTCTAGTTAAACTCAATTATCATGGAAATTACTTTTAAATGGTGAGAGTTTAATGTCTGAATCCTAAATGCTACAATTAGTTCCAGGGTTGGTACCCAAAAACCCAGCAAAAAACCAGCAAAAACCCAACCTAAAAACCCACATCGTTACTTCTTATAAACTTATTTTTAACTTGGCATTTTTTATAATATGGTTATGCAGTCTTATATATTAACAACTATAAACTATAATTAATGTGATAAGGCCAATATAAACTAAAATTTCGAGAAACTATTTATTTGACATGTTTCATTATGAACCTTATATCTAATACTGTATCTAATTTATCTATCTTCTAATTGGCTACCTATATCTGAAAATAAATCATGTTTCTTTTCAGCTTTATAATTTAAATAATTTAAGTAGTACCTAATATTGATTATTGATCAGTATGTTCAGCATCTTTTGACCTTAGGTGGCAGTAGATTCGAACCAACATTTCTGCCTTTTCTTTCCCTAACCTATTTCGCATTTTACTTCATACCAAGTCAAACGTTGAAAAAAATCTTTCCAATGATCCGGAACTGTCTGGACAACTATGAATAGATCTCATAAATTTAGCAAAACCTAATGGTAACCTGGTCTCTTTTTTTTCTTTCATTTCAACAATTTTCCATCAATTACTAGCTGATGTAGAGCTCACTATACTATCTTTGAATAAATAAGGAGGAAAAATTAGTGCGTCTTTTAAGCAGAATACATAATATCCTGCCATGTATTCTGAATTTATTTCAGTCAGCCATTCTTCAGCCTCCTCTTCTTGAACTCTATTCAGTTTTTGTCCTGAAAAATAATAGAACTGTGTGGAAACAAAAATAAAGCTAATAATATACAGGGTGGGCGGAAAGTAGCTCCCTATTTTGGATTGGTAAAAAAATACGTATATTATCCATTTATTTCAGAAGAAATAATATGAAAAGGTAGGCATACATGGTAGGTTTTCTCTGAAATTCAATGTGGGCTCCAACTCTTTCCACCAGCTTCTGGAGCCGCCCAGGAATGGCGTCCACTGACTTTAGTAGGAACTCCGGCGGGATGGAGGACATGACTTCCCGAATTCGGTCCTCTAGTTCTTCCAATGTCCTCGGTTTGGTGCGGTAGACTTCTTCCTTTACCCACCCCCAAAGAAAGAAGTCGCACGGTGTCAAGTCGGGGCTCCTGGCTGGCCATTGATGTGGACCACGACGACCCATCCAACGCCCAGGGAAGTGGGCATCCAGCCACTCACGGACAACAAGTGCGGAGGGGCGCCATCTTGCATAAATATCAGATCGTCGATGTTCTCCCATGTGCTGACAACCGGCCAGACCTCGTTTCGCAACATAGCAAGGTACCGCTCAGCATTCATGGTGTTGCGCAGAAGGAACGGGCCCACAACCTGATCTGAGGTCATACCACACCACACCGTTACACTGAACCGATTCTGCCGTTTTTCAGCGGTAACCGTGCGACTTCTTTCTTTGGGGGTGGGTAAAGGAAGAAGTCTACCGCACCAAACCGAGGACATTGGAAGAACTGGAGGACCGAATTCGGGAAGTCATGTCCTCCATCCCGCCGGAGTTCCTGCTAAAGTCAGTGGACGCCATTCCTGGGCGGCTCCAGAAGCTGGTGGAAAGAGTTGGAGCCCACATTGAATTTAGAGAAAACCTACCATGTATGCCTACCTTTTCATATTATTTCTTCTGAAATAAATGGATAATATACGTATTTTTTTACCAATCCAAAATAGGGAGCTACTTTCCGCCCACCCTGTAGATTACCGTATTTTTCGGTGTATAAGATGCACCCCTATTTTCAAGGCCTTTTTTCAGGAAAAAAATTATGACCATCTGCCTAGTTGTCAGAAAATGTCTGTAATTTTCTACCAGCAGTGAGGCTGACTTTTGTTAAAGCCCTCCATCAAAAGTATGGTGATACATATTATTAAGTATACGGGAGACCATACTATATGTTATGAAACATAAAAGTAAATCATTATGCAATACATACTGTTTTTCTTGTTATCAGTGGGTTGGGAAGAGTAGAAACTTAGTGTAAAATTTGCCAAACCAATACACAGTCAGGAGAGACTAAGCGATGATGAATTTTTGTAAAAATCAATCAGTTCTTCTAGCCCATATAAAGGTAATATTATGACTTTCGATGTATAGGATGCAAGGTGATTTTGAGACCCCTTTTTTTGGAAAAAAAGTGCGTCTTATACACTGAAAAATACGGTATATAATTTATGTTATGGTATCTAATTTATGCTAATTGTTATCTAATATGGCAATGCCAGATGATTTGATTCAGATTAGAGAAAACTCTTCTGCCCATACAGTTGAGTTACCTATGTTTTATATATTGATAGTAGTTAAGCATTTAGGTCCTATTTACCTTAATACTTTGGGTCAGTTATATTTGCCAAATGATGACATGGCTCCATAGCTTTTTTAAATCTCTTAATAATAATATCTTTGTATGGAGCTAATTTTTCATCTTGGATTAAATTGAGCCAAATTTCAACAGCATCAGATAATGTTGTATTATCAGCCTGCAACTGTAAAAAAAAAAAAAAAAACTATAAAGTTATATATGGCGAATGAAAACATCTGTAAACACTTAGAATTATGCATTGTTAGAATTTATTTTTTGGTGTTACAAGTTACAACACATATAAAATGAAGTGTATTTTAATTATTTATTAGTAGTGCTTTAGTACAGGATTCTATAAATAAAATGTGCACTATAAGTATAAAATATCTTGAAATTAATATTGGTATTTAAAGTTAATTAATTTTAATTGCATAATATAAACACACCTTATGTAGAGCATTTCCAACAAGTAAGAGTTGTGACTAAATTGAGTGCCTCTCTCTGTATAGATAAGTTATCTGTCAATTTTCCGATGTTGTGATCAATGTCTTCAATATGCTTTCCTCTTATTTCTATATATGGTATAGAGAGTAATTTGACAAATAGGTTTTTATGCATTCTAACTGAGAATTCCATCTGGTTTCATTTGGTAGTTGCAGCATCATACCTCCTTTCTCCATTAACCAACCCTAAAATATAAATTTTTATTACAAATATTGCTGGATTTGACAGCATAAATAAATAGCCTATGCAACTTATTAATGAGTCATGAATTAGGATTCACACTGGTGACAGTACTAATGCTAACATTGACAGTGCTAATGCATAAAAGTAAAGCTGACAGTAGCTAATTTATTGGGTTTGTTTTTAGCTTACATGAGGTTAGTGATGGTTTTGGAAATATTTGTTAATTTCTACAACATGCTTGAGAACTGACTTTGGGGAGACATCTTTTTCTACCAAGTTTAGATGGTGTGCTGAACAGCCATTATAAGTAATAAGACTGTAGTTGTCCTCCTTAAGAATTTCTCTCATTCTTATCATTTTGTTTTCGTTATCAGTGCATATAGCAAATACCTGAAAATAAAATGTCATAACTCATAAGGAACTGATCATTTGAGTATACCAAGGCGGAGAATTACATTCAGTTTATAACTAAAATAAAATGTACCTACAAAATAGTTATACTTACATCAATACCATATATTTCTTTAGTTTTTGTTATTGCTTCTCTAGCTAACTGTGCACAATATTCTGCTGTCTTTTTTGTACTTCCAGCATCTACTGCTGAAATCAGATATGGCTTTTTTCCATTATGAATACTGTGCGCAATAATAGGATCATTACCTACTGAACTCCAGCCATCTTGTGTAAGCATAATGGTACAATCATCAAGATTAAGGTCATTCTTCATTTCATGGATTACTTCATCATTAACTTTTATTAACAGATCAGATGCCAACCTTTTCCTGTTTGGTGGTTCATATCCTGATCTTAGACCTTTGATTAATTTTATAAATTCTTTATTTTCTAAAATGTTGAAGGGTATGTTAGCTGAAAAATAGAACCTTGCAACTTGTAATCTAATTCTTCCTTTTAGTCCACAGTCGTTCTTACCACAAATGGTGTAATTGACCTTTGCCTTTCATGCTTTATTGGTGTTGAATGATAGAATGTGGATGATGAAGAACCTGCACTGATGTCACTCATTTCAGGCACATTTTCACTTATAATCTTTGGATCATCATTGCCAGAAGCCAAAGTTTGAGGAAGTGAATCAGTTTCAACTGATGCTCCAAATTCGAGTCTCAGCATACCTCTTGCCTCATTTTCAAAACATTCAACTTTTCTTTTACTGCATTTCTCTAGATGATGTTTCACACACTCAATTTTTTGAGTGATACTTTCTTTGCAATAATTGCATAGTATTCTAGAGGCTGATCACTTAATAAAGTCACCTCATCCCATTCGCTAGCTTTAGATCTTCCACCTCTGTAACTCTTTGAGTTTGGCATCTTAAAAATTTAAATTTGAGTTAGGTCTAAATAAAGCTGAAATCTGCTGTTAAGAAATAAAGGAAAGATCTAAAATTAAAATGGAGAAAATTCTAATATGTCATTATCATCTCTCATATCTGAACTTTCTGTGAAATAAAGATGTCTTTTTAATATATACTGTAGATTAGATAAATAAATAAATTAATAAAGTAATAGATATATTGGGCACTACATAATTATCAAACCTTTCTAAAAAAAATTTCAACCCATCAAAAACCTAGTTGGGTTGTTTTTTTTGTGAAAAACCCAGGTTTTTGCCAACCCTGATTAGTTCAGTGAACTCTTCATTCCAAGTGTAAGTTTAGGGATCAGATTGTCTGTTAAATATTCTAAAAGTTTTATTAAAATAATGTAATTGTAATGCGTTAGGTTGGTAAACCCATTTTGATGGTCTAGTTTTAATAGGAAATTTTTCCCTGCATTGAGTGATGAGTTTATTGGTTTTCTCTGCAAATTCTTGAGTGTATGCATATTTTTCTTTCATGTTTAACATACTGAAAATGCATAATTTTAATCACATTTTCATTTTAGAATGAAATTAAAAATACATAGTGTAGCCTAATGGTAAAGTGACTGGCTGTTAAAATGAAGGCCTCTGGTTTGAGTCTCAACTTAAAATAAAGATTTTAGCAATTAAGGTCCTTTCCCTTTTCAAGTCATTCTTCATATAGTAGTGGTTTGGGTATCATATGAAGCTGTAGATCCCCTCCATCATGTGACTGTAGATGTCACGAAGGAAGTTAAAAAAAAAAATAAAAAATTCTGTTAAATTGTTCGATGCAAAATTTAAAATTGATTTACAGTCTTAGTAGTGTAGTAGTATAACATATAAATGCATTATCTCTGTTTGTGCTTGTAAATTTTCAAAAGTTTTTAGGTAGCTAATAAAGGTATAAGAATTTCTTCATTTGCAAATGATAAATTGTTGACATGTTCACTTGAATTCTGAGTGTATCTGTAGATATTATTAAATGACATATTAATTTCCTACTGTGAGCAGCCAAACTCTGCCTGATGAAACCTGACAGTAAAGAAGTTGACACTTTGGACAAAATGTTGGAATGACAAGAAAAAAAAGTAACCATGATGGTGAAAGTAGTAACCTACTAAAAAAATGGAATTTCCCATGCATTGAACAGTTATAGATATTTATCATATCTCTGGCAGTTTTAACATTTTTATGTTAGAATGACACTTTTTTGTGCATGTGCATTGGTTTAACCTGGTTTATGAGGTTTAATGACTAAAGATACAGCCAAATTAGATATTTTTTCTAATGATTGCTAATTGGAGCTTGTTTCTGAGATTCTCTTAATCAGGGATGGGAAACTGAATTGAACTGGAATTGATAAACTGATAAAACTGATATTATTTTATGAACTGAAATTGGAAAAAAATTCTGACAACTAAAATCAAAATTTGAACTGAAATTGAAAAATGATCAAAAACTGAAATCTGAATTCGAATAGATTAAAAATAACAGTTTTGCATTTCGGTTTTGAGGAGCATCTGGATTGCAAAAAAAATATAAGTAACGAATTATTTTCTTTTTTTATGACTTAACATTTGTATGGATTTAAAATAGGCATTTATCCTTTAATTTGATGTAGAAAATAACGCAACTGAAAGTACTAGAGACAATGGTTTTAAAAATGAAAGAAAAGAATTAGGGAGGAAAATTTTTATGCCATATCAAAATACTTTTCAATAATGACTGTGCTCCTTTCATTGACCTAAGTTTAATCACTTGGTAGGATGCCTTCAGTTTTTTTTTTACCATTAAATTTTTCAGTTTGATAATAGCTATACTATTTATATGTACATAAGTGAATGAGATAATCTGTGGGAATGACCAAACTTCAACTCAAATGTTAATCCTTTGGATTAAAAAAGACTGGAATCAAAATTTAAATTGAATTGAACTGAAAAATATAAAACTTGAATTGAAAAATAAACTTGAATAAAAAAAAACTTAAAAAACTTAAATCAAAACTGAAATTGATATTTTTGCAAACTTGAACTGAAATTGAAAACTGGACTTAAAAATTTATTAGTTTCCCATCCCTGCTCTTAATGAATGGTAAAGATCCATTAAGAAGCTAAAAAAGCCTCACTCTATCAGTCTTGTACAAAAAAAAAAAATACCATAGAACAATTTCATTCAAATAATTAAGGGATATCTCTACACAAACCATGATTCTGCATCATTGTCTTCAGAATGTAAGAATCAATACAGCAGGCATACCTTGTAAACCACTACAAGCATATCACTGAATAATAGGCCTGTAGTCTAATAAAATAAAGATTTATTTTTTATTCATATTTTCCAGACTTAAGAGTCTATTCAGGTTTTTTTCCATTATCTGTAAGTCAACTTAAAAATAAGGATAGCTGAGTGATATGGCATTATGTGCCCATAGGAGAAATTCTTTTTTATAGTGCTTGATTTATTAATTTTTATTCAAAAGAGTATAATGGTATTGCATCATTTTTTATTATACAGGAATTTAAAAAAAATAAAAAAGTGTATCAACCTTTTATCATAAGATATTGGTAACTAAAAAAAATTGAAATCACTGTAGTTGTGTTTAGTACAATCTGCTAATGGAGCAAATTTGGAATTCTACTAATCCAACCACCCAAGCCATTAATCACCCTTGCTGCACGTCTTCTACACTATGGCCATCATGGTATGAACGTGTCTATAGCTCCATTTACCTTAGCAATAAGCAGTGTTAGCCGCATCAGTTTTAGTGCTAGCTTCCTTGTTAGTTTTAGTATCCACTTGATACTCATAGAACTTGAATAACCTGTCCAAAACCTTGGGGAGTTGAATATGCAACCTCAGAAGGGTCAGCACCCAGCCTCAATAAGATGAAAACACAACCTCAGGTGATCAAACACACTACCTTGTTGGAAAATTGAAAACAACCTTGGAAACTAGGTGTACAGTCAGTAACTTCGCAAGTCAAGTCACTCAATATTTATGCTAATGAGTAAAGTATATCAGAACATTAATTTGCCATTCTAATTTCTATAGTTAGTGAAAGCATTTAGTTGTAAATAAAGCATAGGCCCTAGTAAAGTTTTGTTGGCTTACTCATCTTAACAGTTTTCTATTTTTTATTTGTTTAGTTAATATTTGAAGCTTTTGTGGTTACCAGTAAATTATACAAACTTTTTAATATTTTAATTTTTGCACAGATGCAAGTATTATTGATGTGAAGCTTATGCTTAAGTGTTTATGAAAATTGAAGGTGATGTGTTTGCTCTTTAAGCTTTTCAATCAAACATTTATAAACTTAATCCCTGTAAGTGTATTTCTTGTAATTCAAGTTTGATCTTAGGGAATAGGGATTTTGTTCATAAGAGCCAATTTTTGCATTTTAGTTTGGCTTTGTACGTGCTTGAGTTTTAATTTTGTTGACTTTGAGTCTACTTATCTTTGACTTTGATTTTCAATCCAAGTAAATTTAAATTCCCAAGTAAAAAACAAAAATCATACTAAAAGTAAAACTACAGTTAGTCAAGTTCATCAAAATTCCATGTTGAAGTTAAAACTAGAATTCTAAGTTAAAGGCAAAAATAAAGGTGAAATGTAAAATTCAAAGTGAATGCGTTAAGTTAAAATTTAGTATCTTGGCAATGTGAAAAATTAACTGAAGTGAAAATTTACAATTAAAAGTTTCAGAATTCTGTGGGTTCACCTGTCTTGATAGATTTTGTGTTATTTTGACAACTAAGGTTTCACCCACAATGTCAGTGTAAGCAGTAATATGATGTAGAATGAGGGATTATTTGTAAATCAGTTAGTAGATTATATAATAGCTTGTTATTGCTCCAGCCAAAGTTTTTGTATAAAGCAAGTAGGATGACTTACTGAGTGCTTTTCTACTCATTTGCACATGCTTATACCAAATCTATCAGCAGGTTGGAATTTAAAAGTATTATGTTCATTTCAGGTTGTCACTTGCTTGGAGATTTCTTAGAAAGTATCAAGAAAGATTTTGAGAAAGCTGCTAAGGTATATCGTGCAAACTGTGATGACTCTTCTTTCCCAAGGAGCTGTTACAAATATGCTACTTATAGATTCTTAGGAAAAGGACTGAAGAAAGATTTGGCAGATGCTCTTAAGTATTTTGATAAAGGTTGCTCAGCAGGTGATGCAGATGCTTGTCTAAATGGAGGGATGATGTGTATAGCCAACTCGAAGACAACTGAGACATTACCAAAAGATTATGGAAAGGTAAAACTTTTTAGGTTCATTTGTTTTAATAGACAAAGATAAAATTCTTAAATCGATTGGTGTTTCATAAAGCAAGTATCGTGCTCCGTAATATAGAACCTTTATATAAACTCGAAAGTTACTGAGCCCAATTCTTCGCGAGTTTTGAGCTAATTTGAATTGTTGACATTTTACAAAAATATTACCGAAAATGTGTGTGTATTTTATTATTATTACCTGAATATTCTTTTACAGGGTTTGGCATTGTTATCCAAAGCCTGTGAAAAGAACAGTGCTTTCTCTTGCCATTACATAGCGGGAATTTTCATCCAGGGAGTGAAAGAACAAATAGAAAAGGATATGAAGAAGGCTTTTGATTACTCATTGAAGGCGTGCAATCTAGGAAACATGTACGCTTGCGCGAATGTTTCTCAGGTTGGGTAAAATAAAATGTCCTTAGGCCTAGTCCTGCTATAATACAATTTATATTCATGTACACTGTTTATTCTGTGAAAGGAAAAATAAATTAGTTTCTTCAGTAACTCTAATGAACCAAAAGAAATAATCCTTCCTTTTCAGCTTCCTTAGCGGGGAGTTAGAAATGTCATGTCACTTGAGGATATAGCCACAGAAATAACACTTTTTAAGAGTTTACCTTTCTTAGATGTTGCAGTATGGTATTTGTAATAAAGCCTGTCGGTAATTGAGGCGACTTCTTGGAAGCTAAAGTAAATATACTAATGAAAATAATAATGCAGATGTATTAATTTGTGAAGGTTAGAGAAATTTGTAAGTGAGGAGACCACCGTTGCCAGGGCCGGATTAACCATTAAGCAAAATAAGCCCGTGCTTAGGGCATCAAGGGAAGGGGGGCACCACAGAAATTTTCCATTGTCGGATTTACCATGGATTTATTATACTATTATAATCGCGGCTTATAGCCTATAAGCTGTTGAAAACTGAATTATATATATTCATATATAGTATTTATTTTTTTTCATTGTTTGAATTTGAGTGAACAACAACCCTTTTGAGAGAATAAATATATTTCGTTGTAATCACACACTTTACGCTTTGCGTTATTATTTTGTTTATATCAAATCTTTGAGCGCCATATTAAAAATACATATAGATTAAATATTTTCGTGTGCTATAGGAAGTTATTCTGAACGTGTGATTTGTGCATATAATATTAAATATATATTTTACATAAAAAATAAAATTTTATTTTATGGTTTATTTTTGTTTATATTTTGAATTACATATATATGGGGCACCAAAATCTTTTAAGTGCTTAGGGCCTCTAAAGGTCTTAATCCGGCCCTGATCGTTGCACAATATTCGAAGAGAAATTAACCTTTTTAAGTTATTGGAATACATTGTATAGTTTCTGTAGGAGTCACTTGGTTATCTTAATGAGACCTTTGTCAGAATTCTGGAACACTTAAAGTTGACGACTACTACGCGACGAGAAGGGGTAATTTTAGCATGGATACGGCTGCGCCATTGCCGCTTCTCACACCTATACCTCATCACCAAAGATGAAAGGCCCCTCTGCCGATACTGCCTTACCCCTGTTACGATTCAACATGTACTCTCTGAATGTGCGCAGTTTGAGACAGATACCGCCATTTACCAAATACAGGGTGTCCCAGAATTAACTATCTATTTCAATGAAATCGGACAAATTTTTTAAAAACACACTTTTATTTATGTTTATCATGTTTAATGTGTTAAAAATGTATAAATTTCTAAATTTTTTTCATAATTTTATTTTCATAATTTTTTCATTATCTGGTCCAATGAAAGACCGTTTGAAGTCATAGAATGGCAAAGAGACTCCAAAAGTTAACGTGTGGCTTGGAATGACCAAATCCAAAATTTATGGCCCATTCTTCTTTGCGGAAGCAACTGTAACAGGTACCGTCTACCTTGATATGCTTCAGCAGTTTCTCGAACCACAGCTTCTTGATGATGGCATTCTTGATAATGTTGTTTCAACAAGAAGCATTGATCTTTTGGCGATAAACCTTTGTTTTTATGAAACCCCATGCAAAGAAATCCAGGGGTGTCAAATCCGGAGAACGCGGAGGCCAAGGTCGAGGTCCTCCACGTCCAATCCACCGATTCGGAAGGCGTCTGTTGAGGTATTTTCGAACAATTAGAGCATAATGACATGGTGCTCCATCTTGTTGAAACACAACATTATCAAGAATGCCATCATCAAGAAGCTGTGGTTCGAGAAACTGCTGAAGCATATCAAGGTAGACGGTACCTGTTACAGTTGCTGCCGCAAAGAAGAATGGGCCATAAATTTTGGATTTGGTCATTCCAAGCCACACGTTAACTTTTGGAGAGTCTCTTTGCCATTCTATGACTTCAGACAGTCTTTAATTGGACCAGATAATTAAAAAATTATGAAAGTAAAATTATGAAAAAAATTTAGAAATTTATACATTTTTAACACACATTAAACATGATAAACATAAATAAAAGTGTGTTTTTAAAAAAATTGTCCGATTTCATTGAAATAGATAGTTAATTCTGGGACACCCTGTATATTGAAGTCCTAATTATGGAGCGACAGCGGTACATTTTAGGGGATCATACCCATTTTAGTCTTCAAAATATTTTATCCTTTTTACATTGTCAACCTTGTAAACAACGTATGAACAATTTTAGGTTCTTTTTGTATTTTTACATTCGTTGATTATTATTATTTATTGATTTTATATTACTTTTGTCACACTTTAGTTGTTTTTTATTAAGTCAATTATTTTAACGCTCTTATGACAATTTTGTCACACTTATTTTAGTATTTTTTATTAAAATAATCTAAGGGAGTGACACTATGAAAAACCCCTCACGGGTATACATAGCGGTTAACCCCAACCTCATTTCATTATTATTATTTATTGTTATACGTAATTTAGAGAAATATTAACTATAAAATATGGTTTTCTAAACAAACCTGAAAATGACTTTCCAATACTTGCAGATGTATCGTAAAGGCGATGGTGTGGAAGAGAATTTAGTAAAAAGTGAAGAATTCAAAAAAAGGACTTTGGATATGCAACAGAAATCCAAGGAAGCATCTCGTATTGAATTTCAACAAGGGACATAAAACGGCTGAATTATGTTATTAAATGTATATTACCATCTAAACTTCAAAATTTTGTAATAATTTTATTTCGTGAGAAATTATCATTATTAATATGAAATGTAATGAGTTTGGTAATTTATTGGTTTTGTGTTAAATCCAGTTTTCGCATTCAAATTTAAAAAATGAACTTGCAATTTATACATAATGAATAAAAGTACATTCTATAGTATATAGTGCAAAATGTTGTTGATTTATTACTGTTGTTAATTTATATGTATATATGGTATGTAGGTTGAGTTTTTTAATAAAAACAAACAAAAACATTTTCATTAAATAATTTCATAAACGCGTTAATAAATGATGCACACCCACCTGTCAGAATAACACGGCATAAATACGCTTGTACAACCGCGAATAATTCTAATGCATTGTTTAACCATATGTATAAATATAATCATAGCATTAATTGGGAAGGTTCTAAAATTCTAGTGAAAAATAGACCCAACTAAAAGGAACATTTTAGAATATGCAATCGTGTACTTTGTAAATAATTTCCATAACAGTTTAGAGATTTATAAAATGGACCCTATCTTGTAGTTTATCAGTACTTGTTAATGTTTTGATAATCCTTTCTCTTTTGATATTTTTATTCTGTACAGAATATAATGATTGTACATACATTGTAAAAAATCTCGGTTCTTAAATGAGTTGGGATGAGAATATAGGCAGCTCGAATACTATATATATATATATAATATATATTATATATATACACACACTTTCTTACCTTCTTCCCTGATGAGGTGTATTGTTAAATACACGAAAGGTTTTGGAATATATCTACTTTCCCTTGTAGATGTGTCTCACGGGATAGAAACGGTTGTTCGAGGACGAGGAGGAGGGAATTGCGACTTCGGTATAGTAGGCTAAACAGCTGCGCCAATTGGGGACGGCGGTCAAAGCAGCCTGAAGTAGAGGGATTGAAAGAATGGGGTGAACTGCCGGATGCAGAAGAGGTACTTTAAACATTCCAAGGTACAGTGGCCATCTAATTGGGAACGGCCACTTAGGAGAGGATAGGAAGACACCCGTGCTGATGCGAATGCCCAGCGAGTGGGTGGGGCCTAGCATGCGCTGGGCAGAGGAATAGGGCCGACATTCGTAATCCAACTTACTTTGGATTAAGGAGTGGTACAATCGTCATAGTTTGGCGGTCCGCACTCAAATCAGTATGGGAAAGGAACTTCAGTAATGTGTAAGTCTGAAGGCATGAAACTTTCAACATCGAAGTCAGACTGGGTTCAAGTAGGAGACTGAAGAAACGGGTTTCGGGGACAATAGGGACCACCGATGTGTAAAGGGAGTGGACTTCGTCAGATGAACATTTAAAGTAGTATTTTAATAAACTGAAATTAACATTCCCAAAGGATGAGTAACAGTTAATCCATACATTGTCTAGTATAATTCGTTTCCCATTCTCCATGGGATGGGGAGAGAGCTTGAATTCGGGACAAAATACTCAAAAAGATACAAAGGGATCACCACTGGGAATAAGGTACCAACCACTCTAATCTTAAAGATTGTTTCCTTTATAGGTGTGTGCAACAGAGCAACTACTATAAGGGAGCATCATAATATATACTGCGGCCAGCATTGCCAGACATTACATCAAAGTAAATACTCTGAAAACGTATATGAGATACATCATGGTCACGTTACAACGTCTCTTCCTGTTAGGTCAGCGAGGTTAAGCGGCATTAGGTCTTCAGTAGTTAGATAGGTGACCATCCTCTTCGTTCAGATGACTTAATGACCCGTAGTATTATGTAAAACTGTAGGTACCCGCTGTCATATGACTTATCGTTACAAAGGAAGTTAAACAAACGCGCCTATTGCTATTTTTCACCAAATGAAACTATCTCAACTGGCCAATTATTCTGTGTATATTTACCTAGGCTGCCATACGCCTATATAGTATAGGACTCCAGAGTTAGCACCTAGACTTGCTAATTCAATGTACTCAAATATCCGAAACCATTCTCTTGACTCGGAGCTCCCAATAGGACTTCAATATTGTAGATTCCTCTATAGTACATTCTCGTGTTTCAATAAATTAAACCATTACACTAGCATACATGATTTGAATATTTTGAGATAATATGAGCTCTTTCCTTTTATGAAATATATCGGAAATTTATATCTGAAACTAAAATCAAAGTTGTCTGATCTGTCAAAGTAAAATTTAATGTAAAAACTAATTCACAATAAGTCCAAGAACCAGCTGGACAAGTTCTTGTGGGAAGTTCCTAACCATGCATGGCCGACTACGAGGGCAGGAGAGCGGAAACCATTTCTCTCGCCTATCAAATCTCGCAAATGAGGGGGATTGTTGCAGCCTGCAGGGGGGCTCGACCGGAAGTTGATTCTGAAAAGTAGTTCGAAACCATCATAAAGTATCCCAAGTTATAATCTGAAGATAACAGATTATCGAAAGCTAGACTTAATTAAAAAAAATGTTCATAATCAGACTGTTTTTTAACTATTTATTATAAAACTAAGGTTTCAAAGTACAATGTTGTGTATTGAACGTAATTGCATGCGAATAACTTTAAGAAATAGTCCGTGTCATAGTCTAATATAAATTATATTAGACTATCGTCCATGTCTCCAAACGTACTCTGACGTTAAAATATATTTATTTATCTTCTTGGGATATTCAGCCAATCACTGGTTAGAGTTCTCTATGTCAGCTATAGGAATTAAATTAAAGTATCCCAAAATTAGCTGTATGAATCTGAAACCATTTTATTTTCAAGTAACTTTAAGTATATGACAGGTTGTGTTAATTTTTAACTCCTCGTAGTGTTGGGGTATCGTTCGCGTCGTCTCCTACTCGAGGTCCCTGGTTCGAATCTTGAGACGATTGTGTTTCGTACAAAAAAGCCCACGCGTATTTTTTTTGTACGACTCTATAGAAAAATTTGATTATTTTCCATATAAAACTGCACTGTACTCTGTTAATAATGAAATAAACTATGAAACATTAAGATCTAGTTGCAGTAAACGTTGTTACGATTTCGTCTGCTCCGTGTTACATTTAGGTTAAATTAAAATTTGAATTACTATAAGACGTAAGGTTCTTACATTTCCCCAAGTGTATAGGCCTACTAGTAGTATACGCTAAAATCATTAAATTTTGCAAAATTTAAAGAAAAATCAATATTACACTGAGAGTGTTGTACTGTATGTGCACAGTCACAAATGGAAACATTTATTCTTTTACACATAAATTAATGCATTTCATCATAATTCATTTATTCTTTTACAGATAAATTAATGCATTTCATCATAACTCAAAAATGTTCTTCGCTTTGCGAGTGGATGTCATGAAACGTTAATTTTTACCATTACGGTTCTTTGACTTTGTCATCTTTGACGTAAAGTAATTTTACGATGCATAACCACTGGTAAGTATTAACAAATTGAACATGTGTTTGTATTAATTGACTGTAAATTATTATTATATGCACCGAATATGTGCAAGGTCAAGGTATCGAAGGTCGTTAAGATACTCACTTAGCAAGGTATTCTTAATTACATTTTAACTTCTAACATCCCAATAAATATGAAGGAATAATCTTAGCTGTCATTATGTGTAGTTATGTGAATGTGTAATTTTAGCTGAATATCTATACCGTATGTATTTATAAACATATGTTTGTAGCTCACTACAGATAACACTGTGCAACAGTTTTTTTTATGTTGATTTTTCGATCTTTTCTATATGCTTCGGCCACGCTGATTACAGATATGGCATCAGTTTTGCTTGGAAAACTATAGTTTTTATGATATGGTCAAATTTAAAAATCTTACTTTTTCGCCATTTTTAAGGCATTTTTCTGGAGATAGCAAAAGTAATTTCAAGTGCAAAATTTAAAATGTCCCCAAAACTGAGGTTTATTAGTAATGTTTTTATTGGTTAAGGCCCATTATTAAATATTTGTACACATTTGGTTTCTTATTTCTGTTTATAAAATGTTTTTTCGTATTTTTCAGATATTTGAATTAGAATTATATGGTGATGGCTACCAATAGGCCCTGCAGACACTCTGCAGAGTCATTTTGTTATGTTTGCGGCCATTACATCAATCCAAAGCAAGTAAAGCACAAAATTGACACAGGAACGAAGTTTTGTACAGCATATCACGCTTACTTTGGCATGCCCATGGCGATCAAGATAAATCATGGGCACCTCACTTTTGCTGTGGAAGCTGCCGTTTCACATTAGAAGGATGGCTGCGAGGTACCAGAAAAGGCATGCCATTTGCTATTCCTCGCATTTGGAGGGAGAAAACCAATCACCACGATGATTGCTACTTTTGCATGGTAGACATTTCACTCTACAAGAGAGGTAAAGGTAGAAAAAATGTCATATATCCAAATATCCCATCTTCTATTGCCCTTGTCCACCATAATGAAAATTTACCCGTTCCATGCCCACCCACCATGGAGGAAATAGAAGAAATGCCTTTAATATCCTCCGATGAAGATGAAGATGCTGACTTCGAGACAAGCTCCAATACGTCACCCCATTTCCCCAACCAGAAAGACATAGACGACCTAGTCAGGGATATGAACCTTACGAAAACCAATGCAGAAATTATGACGTCCTGCCTTAAAGAGTGGAATCTTTTGGACCCAAGTGTCAAGATCTCTTTCTACAGGAATAGGCATTTGCGGTACGCTTCTTTCTACTCCTGTTTTGCATCGAGCTCTCTTTGCTACTTGTGATGTGAATGGCCTTTTTGCTGAGATAGGAATTGAATACAGCCCTGCTGATTGGCGTTTGTTTATTGACAGTTCAACTAGAAGTTTAAAAGGCATCCTACTACATAATGGAAACATGTTTCCATCTATTCCTGTGGCTCATTCGGTTGAATTGAAGGAAGAATATGAAAATGTAAAGCAGTTGCTAGACAAAATAAATACAGTGAACATAGATGGGATGTATGTGGAGACTTCAAAATGCTAGGATTCCTGCTTGGACTACAGGGTGGTTACACTAAATATTCGTGTTTCCTCTGCCTTTGGGACAGCAGAGCAGATGGTGACACTGTCAGAAAGGAATGGCCCGTGAGAAATGAGGTTAATCCAGGTAAACACAATGTTCTTAACGAAGCCCTTGTTCCAACAGACAAAATTTTGCTACCCCCGCTGCATATCAAGCTCGGTCTTAATAAGCAATTCATCAAAGCTTTGGATGCTGAAAGTGATGCTCTTTATCATATACGTTCAATGTTTCCCAAACTTTCTGAAGCTAAAATCAAGGGAGGCATATTTGTTGGACCTCAAGTCAGACGCATATTAGCATCTAAAGAGTTAGAAGAAAAAATGACAGCTCTTGAAAAAAATGCTTGGCAGTCATTTCGGCTTGTAGTCCATGGATTTTTAGGTAACAAGAAGAACGACAACTACAAAGAGCTAGTAGAAAATCTACTTAAACACTTTCAAAGGTTAGGTTGTAGAGTGTCCCTGAAGTTACACTATTTGGACTCGCATTTAGAATTCTTCAGACCAAATTTGGGTGACGTAAGTGAAGAACATGGTGAACGTTTTCACCAAGATATCCAAACCATGGAGAGGAGATATCAGGGAAAATGGGACGAAGCTACGATGGGCGACTATATCTGGTGTTTAATACGAGATAATCCACAGGACTACAAGAGAAAAAGCCGCTCATATGTACATTTTTAAGCATTATCCGTTTAGATTTGTGAACATATTTGTGTGCATATTATATCTGGGTGCATTATATATACACATTATATACGCATTATAATATATACTAGGGGCACTCAATATACAGTATTTTGCCCCACCCTTTTTTCTTAGCTAAATAATAGGTGATGGGGCTGAAATGTCTTTTGGGCCGTAAGTTTGAATTTTCTGCGCTTCACATAACCGGATTTTTCCAGTTTGAACCTCCCCTTCTCGTATAAAACCGCTTTTAAACGCCCTTCTATAAAACCAATGGTTAACGCAGTTTCGAAAATGGCGTCTGACAGTGATGTGCGTCGTAAACAGAGAGCTGTTATCGAGTTCTTAACCGCAGAGAAGGAAACAGTTGGAAATATTCACAAACGTCTACAAAACGTTTACGGAGATACTGTTGTTGATCGAAGCACAGTGTGAGATAATTGGAGAGAGGGAGAGCCAGCCTCGATGATAAGCCACGCATCGGTGGCCCGGCATCGGCTGTGACATCTCACACTGTGCAACGTGCTAACAGCATCATTCGATCAAATCGGCGCGTCACATACAAGGAGCTATCACTGGAG
Source organism: Bathynomus jamesi (assembly GCA_023014485.1). Classification (NCBI taxonomy): domain Eukaryota; kingdom Metazoa; phylum Arthropoda; class Malacostraca; order Isopoda; family Cirolanidae; genus Bathynomus; species Bathynomus jamesi. The sequence goes on from JAJOZX010000423.1 coordinate 884,754, forward strand.
CTAGGAATTAGTGAAGGAAGTGTGAATACGATAATTCAGCAACTGGGATACTCAAAAGTGTGCTCACGGTTTGTTCCTCACCAACTGATTGGAGATCACAAAGCCCAAAGAAAAGAAATTGCTTCTGAGTCGTTGGTTCGATACGAGACAGAAGGGGATGACTTCCTTTCACAAACTGTGACTGGGGATGAGACTTGGCCCCTTGGGTACACCACTTTGAACCTGAAACAAAACGCCAATCCGTGGAGTGGCATCACACAGACTCCCCAGGCAAGGAAAAGTTAAAAATGGCTCCCTCTGCAGGAAAAGTTATGGCCACCATCTTCTGGGACATGAAATGGGGGATTCTAGTGGACATTATGAAGAAAGGACAAACAATCAACTCAGAGGCATATATTGCTACCCTACAAAGACTCCAGAGACGTATAAAGCGAGTTCGACTGGAGAGAAAACTGGAAGACGTCCTTCTTTTGCACGATAACGCAAGACCACACAACAGTTCGCAAACAAGAGAGGCCATCACAAAAATGCGGTTGGCTGTGTTACCCCACCCTCCATACAGCCCGGATCTGGCACCTTCAGATTTCCATTTGTTTGGGCCAATGAAGGATGCTATTCGTGGAAGAACGTTTCAGAGTGACGAGGTTGTTGAGGAGGTTAAAAGGTGGCTCCGGCGGAAGCCAGCGGACTTTTACCAGCAAGGAATAAAAACCCTTGTTTCGAGGTGGAGAAAAGCCGTAGAAAAGGATAGAGACTATGTGGAAAAATAAAAATTTGTAAAAAAGGTATGTAACTACTTGTGTACAAAATTTCTGGAACTTGCAAGGAAACTTGGAAAAAAAAAAAGTGGGGTAAAATATATTGAGTGGCCCTCGTACATTATATACACATTATATATATTTAAATATGAAATATATTTATTTTCCTTTCCTTTTCTTCATTGTGATTTTGCTCTCTGATAAGCCACTAGGTACAAAAAATAGATTATGGTTTTCAGAAGAAACTAGAGTTTTCACGAGAAAACTAACGCGACTTTTTAATTCAGCGCACCCAAAAAAATAAACACCAAAAAAATAAGATAAACACAAATTTTCCAAAATTTTGTTACATAGTGTAATCTTTATATACTTTTTCTGTCTCTCTGTTTTTAAAACTAGTGTACATAACTTCACTACTCTGCATTATCTAATAAGATTTATCATATAATTCCATTCTGCCAATAAAGCATAAAATTTGCTTGTTAATGGCAGTTCTATGCTATGTAAGTATATGAAGGCATTTATCTGAATGTACTCGTACATTAGGCATGTATGTATAAATGTATGCGAGTGCATATTTAGGTATGTATGCTTCCTGTAGCAACTGATGTGCATCATCAACACGTATAAGTACAATAATAAATTGTAATATTGATATTATTATTGTTTATTCTACTACGCTAGGTATGCTTAGGAATGCATTAACTGTCGCGCCACCATATGAATATAAATGTCTGTTAGTACAGTATATGTTATTCTCTGTACACCTATTGTATGCCTTATACATGTAGCAAAGCACAATGACTTATTATTTATTATTATATCGGCATTAATCTTAACCAATTTTATTTGTAAGATTATATGTATCTCTGTAGGGTATCACAACTGTGTGTCAGGGTTAAAAAGCGTCAAGTCTTCAGAGACATAAACTTGGCGCTTTTTAACCCTGACACGCAGACAAGTTGAAATGTTGAAGTGCCTTCAAAAGTACATCATCATCCTAACGACAGATTTTAGTTTATTTTTACAAGAAGCAACCAGAATTGTCATATAATTACGTATATAATTATCCAAAACCTTATTTCTCAATTTCACTAGTTGCAGTCAGTGGCGGATTCAGGATTTCTCCATGGGGAGGGGGGTTACCAAACATTATAGTTTGGCAAATTTGAAGTTTAAGAGGATTTAGAGGAAGACTTTAGTTGTCAAAATGAAATATTTTGACACAAACTTCATATGTATTTTTAGTTGAACTTACAAGAAACTTAAGCATATTGAGTTCAACAAATTGTACATGTTAGAAACTGTATACTTTTTTTATATTTTTTTCCCATAGGGACCCCGCCCTTGAATCCGCCATTGGTTGCAGCCATTTTTAAAGGAATAAACTACAAGATTCAAGAAACTTCATCACACGCTTCATAATTATACATAATAATATACTCTGCATTTGCGGGGGATTGATAATATCCTTTTCGAGCAGAAAGACCTGTTTCCGCTTTTACTTCTGCCTTAGGGGCCCCTTACGATATGGAATAAATTTTAAAGAGTTCTTCCTTATTTAGAAAATAGGTACACACGTCAGGTATGCCACATGCGAGACATTTATCTTACCCACAATATCTTTTTATGCGTTCTAAGAATTAAATATTTTCACTCGAGTGCTTTCATTTATAGCTTAAAAAAGCAGTTTTTCTTAATTTTGTGTCTATTTTTATAATGACTTAACATTAAATAGCACAAATTGAGAACTAAAAACAAGTAAACAATTTTATTTGGGCAGACAGACGGTTTTTTTTTTTTTTTTTTTAAACTAAACGTACGCGTGCATTAGTAATTTGGCATTTTAGATTCTGAAATTGTAATGCCGAGAAACGTGACTCATTTGCTTAAGAATTATGAAGTAAAATCTAGGAAAAAAAATATTGTTTTATTCATTTTTTTTTTATGTAAATATGAAATATTAATTTTTTGTTTTTAATTTAAAAAAATGGACGCTATATAAATATTTCAATAACGAGTAAATTGGTGTCGGGTTGATAGTCTGCCAAGATTTTATGGTTCTCGTTGAGTGAATATCTCTTATAGAATAATGAATGGTTTACGCGTGTAATATTCTATTGAGTATTCTTTAATTAATTTAATAAGTATGCTTTTATTACAATTTTATCTTATTAAAAGTTATGCAAAAACGCTATAAATAAAACACAAAAGGAATCGAGTTACGAGACCGATTTGGAGTGTGGTCACTCATTTAGCTGTTATGTTGGTTAAAAAAATAAAAAAATAAAATAACACGTCATCCGTAGATCATTCTAGTGCCAAAAGAGGGGCACTGTGCCAAAATTGGGATATATTTAGAGTATTTCAGATGCTAAAATACACATTGTGGAGGAGAGTCTTGTAATTGAAAGTAGTGAAAAAGTTTTGCTTACCGCTAAGTTCTGTCGTAAATTATTAACACTTTATCATAATTAATACTATATAAGTACTGTAAAATTAAAAAGAACAACTTAAATTACATTTATTATTGATTAAAACACATCCTTGTTGACGTTATATATTTAAATAACTAACATTCAAGCAAAAATGGTGGACAGTTTCGGAGGATTAAAACAGCTTCCCATAAGGAGGCGAGGACAATTCATGAAGGACGATTTCTTCAAAGATTTCCAACAGGACTTCGATTCTGCGATACAAGATGTCATGGACCGATACACAGGGAGGTCGCTATTGGCCGACCAATTTTCCACTTACAGAAAACTTCGAGAAAGTTCTCATGGTACAGGACCAGCAGCCTCCATTTCGGAGACCAAAGATGCTACTGATGTGGGTACACATTATATTTATGATAAAATATACAGATATTTTATTAGGGGAATGATGTAATTAACTATAGTCTATTTTACCAAATTATTTTAGAAACTTACTCGTTGTATGTAGCCGTTTATAAGATTTTCGTAATTACGCAATGTATGTCATACACTCTTCGTGTGTATATATATATATTATATAATATATATATATATATATATATATATATATGATACACACAGACCGTGCATGGATCAAGGAATTCTTCTGGGAAAATCAAATCCATTATAGTCCGAATAAGTAATGGTAAATGACAAACCCTATAGTTTTTTCTTTTTCTGTTTTTCATGATGTTAGCCCGACGTGGGCAACGGGTCACTCGCAAAGCCCACGTCGGGCTAACATCATGAAAAAGACAAAAACTATAGTGTGTCATTTACCATTACTTATTCGGACTATAGTGATTTGATTTTCCCAGAGAGTTCCTTGTTTCATGCACGGTCTGTGTGTATCATGAAAGAGCCTCAGGGGACCATTGATTTCAATCATACTGTATATATATATATATATATAATTTAGTGGTGGACCGGATGTCAGTTTTTCAACATCCGCGGATGCGGATGCGGATCTTTAATTTCAATACCCGCGGATGCGGATATTTAGTTAATCTATCAATATAATATAGAATTATGAATATATGACATAATTTTTCAAATTTCGTGATATTACTATTATGGCAGGCAATGCATAAGAATTAAAATTAATATTAATGTTTTCATTATGATAAAAATAACTTTCTCAAGAGTTTCAGCCACAGAAAATTCAATGAAACAAGTTTCATTCAATTTTGTGTGTTACCAGCTATTTATATTTTGAGGTTTATATATTTGTTTGTTCATTAATAATTAATACTTTACATGAAATATGCATGACTGGGCCTTATAAGCTACTTTATAAGCTAATTTAATTGTAAATTGTATGATTCATTAGAGGTAATATCCGCATAACATCCGCAGGCAGAAGTGCGGATGCGGATGTCAAAAATTATGCGGATGCGGATATCCGGTCAACCACTAATTATATATATATTAATGGCATAAATTTATTGCCGATTGGCCCAGAAAGTTCGATTCTTTTACTGTTGTGCTTGAATGCATCACTTGTCTTCAGATCGTTTTGGATATGAGCGACTTTTTTTTGAAAGGAAGTATTGCAGTTCGAACCAGAGGTCGTTACGTTATTGTAGAGGCGGAGTGCGATGCGAGAAATTTCAGCAGGAAATTTCCTCTTTCGGTGAATACCAACTTCGATGGTGTAAAGACTGCCATGTCAAATGAGGGCATTCTTACCATCACGGCACCCAAAAAGGTCAGTGCATACTCTCTTTTTAAAGAATTTTCCCGTGTAATATAGAAAAAAACTGTACACAGTAAAAAATACTCGTTTACAGTATAACAACCAACAAAAATGATTATTTATATTTGACAACATTCCAAGTGGTTTATTCAACATAATTTAACAATATCAATCAACACTAAACATACTTATTTTTCTCTTGTCATTTCGGGATTGTTTAATCTCCTTCGTAACAGCAAAGGTCATGTGACGGAGGATACCTATACAGCTTGACGTGGGATCCGAACCACGGGTCGCTAAATCCAACGAACACGCAGAGGACGGTCACCCATCCAACTTCATCGCAGACCCACTGTCGCTATTTTTCTGATAATAAAGTTAAATGGTTGAATTTACATTTGGATTAGTTACCAAATTATTTGGTTGTTGCAAAAAAGTATTCTTTTCAATGAATAGTTTTGGATTTCACAAATGCAGACGCCTGAAGAGTTTCTTTACCAAAAATAGATTGTATATCATTGATTGCAGTATAGTGCCTTTTCAAAGAGTAATAATAATAATAATAATAATAATAATAATAATAATAATAACGTAATTAAATTGTATTTGTGAATTTCCACAATGTTTTCATATTAGAAATATTTGATCGAATGAATGTGTTTTTGAAGGTTGCTGGAAAAGTGTCTCAACAGCCCTCCGACAGTGAAAAACAAACTGAAGTTTCTTTAAAAATGGACATTGGAGAACCAGAAAAACTTGATAGCACTACTCCTACGTCACCCTCTGACGTTGCTGATGAAAAGGAAGCTGAGGAAGGAGAGCCTTCATCTCCGCCAGCTGAAGACAGAGTTCTTTCGATATCGAAGAAGGGGAAGTTCTTCGAAGATCAATACTTTGAAAAGGTTTGGAAAGATTTTGAAAGTGCGATAGATGAAATGGTGCAAAAAGAGAAGAAGAAGAAGACGCTGAAGGAGGAATCCCGGTTGCGTGAGAAGAAAGAACTCGCGGACAAACTGAAGAACGAAATGCTTCTTGAAGCAGAGAGGAAACAGAGGGAGTTCTTCGATAAAGCTCGTCATAGGGAAAGCCTATCGAGTCTCGGAATTCCGAAATTCAGTCGACTGAATTCTTACAGAAATCTTCGGACTTGGGCTCCGGATACCGGAACACAGGCAGTCACAATCACTCAAGACGCAAAGGGATACAAGGTCGGTTGATTTGATGTTTGTACAGTATACGTGCTCCCCCCAACACACACACACACACACACACACACACACACATATATATATATATATATATATATATATATATATATTACTTCAGAGATCATCTGTAGCTTTAGGTAATTAAAATGGTATATAACGCATCCATATACCAAACCAGATGACAAGTTCCTCAGTTATAAAGATTCTAAAACTGTATATAGGAATTTCAGACAGGAGCAGAAAATACCATTATAGTATATTCTTTAATTTGTATTCAAACCAAGTCCCATTAAACTCTTTATTAACATGTTAAAAATCAAAATGGGATTTGGGAGTGTTCGAAGTTTATTCAAACTGAAGAAAATTTCTCGAAAATCATTTAATCAAACACTGTGTCCGAAGTGTTCGTTAAAAAAGAAGCTAAATGACAGACTAAATATGAAAAGGATTAATTCCTAACGAGTTTTCTTATTTTTCATATCTGAAAATGAATTAAAGTTTGATGTAAATATTTTTCTGCATTATTTATCTGTCTATTTCAAATGTATAAAAATTACTGTTTACATTGGGCAGATCGTTATGGATGTAAAGAGCTGCGATAATGGTGATGGTGACCTGTCCGTGAAGGCTACAGAAGGCTCGCTGACTGTCACCGGGCGCAGGGGGTCTCTGACGTTCAAGAAGGAGTTCTCTCTGAATGGCTTGACAAATCCGGACCAAGTGAACGCGTCATTGTCCGAAGACGGAATTCTCACCATAACAGCGGCAGTTTAACGCGCTTTTATAGATAGATTAAAAATCCTTTTTCAGTTTTCTATTTAACCACTCGGGAAGGAACGTGGAATTTAAAAAGAAAATATTTCTCTCTCTTGTGTATACACTTGAAGACGCTTGTCGAAATTCGATGCCATGAGGTTCACACTCCTTTTAAAATGGCAGAATCATTCTGCTTTCGATGGTATGGCGAACAATAAATAAGTACTTCGTAACTCAATCCTATCAACTGGTACCATCAAACGATGACCTAATATATATATATATATATATATATATATATATATATATATTCTTTAATTTTTATTCTTTTATATATATATACAGGGTGGGTCAAAAGTCTGGAAACATAGGACCTATGCTTTTCAATGCGGGGAAAAAAAAAAAAAAAAAAAATATATATATATATATATATATATATACACGCTTTATTGTTATTCTTTAAAATTATTTGTATATACTTGAATACACTGTAAACATACGTAAGTACTTTTCTGTTAAATTTAGTTATACGGTTAATTTTGTTTATATTATTATTATTATTATTATTATTATTGTTATTATTATTATTAATAATATTAATTGTTTTTAGAATTAGTCTTTTCAAAAGTAGTTTTATTTTCGTATTGTAAAACCGCCATTCAAATTTTTGTATCACGATCTACGCTCATTTATATTTTCTATGTAAATAAATGAATGTTGTAATATCATGATTTTTATTCATACGTCTTTATGCGATACTACTGCTACTACTACTACTATTACTTCTACTACTGCTACTACTAATAATACTGCTACTACTACTATTACTACTGCTACTGCTACTACTACTACTAATAATAATTCATTTCCTTCTATGAATGATTCCATCATTACTTCCGGAAAGAAAAAATGACCGTATTAGGAAAGAGTAAACACAAAAATGGCTTTCAAGGAAAAGCTTCGTAATTTTATTATTTGAACACACATTTAAAAGGTGAAAATATTTAAAATATAACTTTTTTCACTTGCTGCAACTGTTGTGAATTATGTGATCAAAGTTAGGTGAGAACGTAAGAGAGAGAGAACCCAACATTGCCCATTTCTGCCGCGTTTGATTCACTCGCGTCGGTGAAGACTTGCAACTCAAAAGGCTTCACTGAAGCTAAAAAGTATTTAATAGCACTGTTTCAGTATACAGTATATGGGCGTTAATATCTTATTTCAGGTGCGTATATATATATATATATATATATATATATATATACACACACGAGGGACGGTACGAAAGTAATGTCTCTTATTTCAGTTCTCACTAAATATCATATAATTCCAATTACAATGAAAATTATAGGGAAATATGCATACATACTTGCCAAATATAAATATAAACTGAAAAATAAGAGGTATTACTTTCGTACCGACCCTCGTATATATGTGTGCGTGTGTTTGTGGGAGGCGCGTATAACAACTTAGCCATTTTGATGGAAAATGGTTGCTCAGATTAATGAGCTTTAAATTATTAATTGTTATAATTTTTAGTCATTAATATGTTCTTTTCAAATTCTCAATTATGGAATACATTACTAATAAATAGAAAATAAAAACTCCTTACATATAGCTCTCACTATGATGGGAAACCCCAAGCCGCAAAATGTGTTGGCAGTTTGAGGCATGAACAAGGCATCGGTGAAATTTCCGTTTCTGATGCCAACATAATCAGTCGTACAGTTCCCGTCAACAGCTGTTAGCTCAACTGACCCTGTTAAATAAAAAGAATTGCAGATATTACGGAAATGTTAACATGATATCAAATCGAGTTAAGAATTAGGTTAAGAACTTTCACAGGGAGTTGAACAAAGTTGGAGGTTTCACGGTGGAATCTGTGAACCTTATCTGGGGTTTTAGAAATTTTTAAAGGTGTTTGTAAGTTTGTATATATATCCTATCTGTTACCTCTAAACTCTTTGCCTATTTTGTGTTTCATTTTTGCTTTTCTTCCACTAATTCAGTGGAAATTAAGACTGGTTGCAATGAATTGTCAGCAATAGGTCTACGGCAGAGGCATCATTCTTTTCTCCTGACTAAGTTCTTGTCGTCACAAATGGCACTGTGCTTACTGGGGCCTCATTTATGGGACTTGTTTCAGTGATCTAGATCCAGTACGAGTTTCACTGAACGCTGAAACACTTACTGCTACATAGTTTATCGCATCTGGACTGGGAAAAATTTCTAGGCGTTTTAATTAAGGTCGCATCAGGCTGAAACTATTGAACTAAAGGAAAATATTTACCTTTCCTTCGTTTTGGCTATGAGTTGCACTGAGCCACTTGTGACACGAGTGGGTCTTGATTCTAGTGTATGATCTACTGAATAGATTGCTGAAAATCGTGCATAGCATGAACAACCTATTCATTATCGTAACTGTTTTTTCTTTTTGAGAGATATATAAAAAGTGGATTAACGCATTAGTGCCCAGCGTCACTTTACTGATTTTCTTCTGGCTAACGCCAGACAATTTTATTCAGTTTCGGAAAGGACCTCTGGGCACTAATGGGTTAAGACTGAAAACACTGAAAAATGTTTATGTTTGAGAAAAAGCACCCACGAAGAACTAAATACCCTAAAATATAAAAATGACTAATAAATGTATAAAATTTAAAGGATATCTTACCTAAAAGGTTTGGATCATCACTCGTATCACCCGAGACAGTGAAGTAAAAATTAGAGGCATCACTCGGTCTACTCCAAATAATTGTATTGAACGTCGTGGAACTCCGGCCAACGCAGATCCGATAATTCAAGTTAGCCGGTTGGAATGTTACTAAAATAATGAGTGTATAATGTTATTTGGCTTAAAGTAAATTAAAAATTTTAATTTAAATGAAATTAAATTAAACTAAACTGAATTAAATCAAATAATAAAAAATTTATTACGTGTCTCCACTTACCGACTAGAAAATTTACCGACTTTTCTCATCTTCCAATCAGACATACTCGTATATCGAAATGGTCGAATTTACTTTCTTAGACTTCATTTGACGATGGAAAATAATAGCAACTATCCATTCTTTGCAAGAAATTAATTATAGAAATACACAATATAAGAAAAACTCTCTCTCTCTCTCTCTCTCTCTCTCTCTCTCTATATATATATATATATATATATATATATATATATATAATTTTAATGATTAAATATTATTATATTATTATTTCTAAATTCTGTGTATAACCCTCTAAATCAGTGGTCTCCAAAGTGGGGTGCGCCTGCCGATCTAGGGGGTGCGCGAAGAAAATTTGATGATTCTGATTTATTACTGTTTTTTTCGTAGAAAGTTTTTGAATTTCAAGAAGATGACCGAGAAAGAAAATACTCGCTAACACACAGTCATTCCTAGGAATTTGCGAGATAGTATCCGCGATATCGCTTACTTGCGATTAAAATTTAGCAAACTAAATGTAAAAATGCTGAAAATGTAAAAATGGAACATCTTCCGATCACTGCCCAAGAACAGTTGATTGACATCAGGGAAGATACAAGTTTACGAACCGAATTTCAACAGAAAACTGTGAACAATTGGTGGATTGGATTAAAAAATGAGTACCCAGATTTAGTAAGCGCAGCGAACGATGCGCTCCTTCCATTTGGATGTACAATTTGTACATATCTGTGTGAGGTGTCTTTTTCTGCTATGATAGGTATTAAAACCAAGAATCGAAATAAACTGAACTTGGAACCGAACCTTCGAATCGCTGTATCACAAAGTGTCAAACCAAGATTTTCAGAAATTATGAAGCACAGTCAGCCACATTGTTCTCATTAAATTATATTGGTAAGTTTATCTTTACCCTATCGTATTTCTGTTGTATACTATTAACTTACTAGTAAATAATGAAAGGATATATATATATATATATATATATATATCGTAAAGAACGACGCTTGTATAGGAGATATTCCGCGCAAGACCCTTCATGTTCATTAGGGGTGCGTGTTATTTATTTTTGCTGATTAAAGGGTGCGTGATCAAAAAAGTTTGGAGACCACTGCTCTAAATGATTAAAAATGCCGGATCAATGAAAGAAAGCCACTCCCAAACGGGTCGGGGGTGGCTTTCTTCCATTGACACAATTCGGGGGTGGCTTTCTTTCATTGATCTGTAAGTTATTTAGGTAGGTAGGTTATTTAGGTTAGGTTAGGTTAAGTTGTGATATTTTAGTTAGTTTAAATGAAAATATTGTGACTTAACCTAACCACTCATCGAGGGCATACAGTAATAAATAACAAACAATTGCTCATGAAGGTGTTTTTACTTACATTCTTTACTTTAGTGATTTTGGGGGGTGGCATTGTTTACTTGATCACTTTTTAGGGTGGCACTGTTTACTAGAAACTTTTGGGGGTGGCTTTCTTTCATTGATTCAAAATACCTAATTATAAAAAGTTTTTTGGTGTAGCCAAGTACTGAACCAATTGCTCGTTGATGTTAATTCAAATTACTGTACTATACATAATACTGTACTGTACTGTACTGTACTGTACATAATACGCGATGTGCCTGTAATTTTCAGCATGGCAGTAAATAGTAAAACAGAGCTTATAAGATTGATTAGGTTTCACCCTCAAGTTCCTCCGTAAATTGATGATTATAGTTATAAATTAGACATTATAACATTATGTATATATACACGTTCCATAGGTACTTACATTTTCATTTAAAATCATTATTAATATTAATGATGACGATGCTTACAGATACTTATAGATGATGCGATAATTGTATGATTACGTTAATTATTATAATAAGGAGTTTACCGGTGAAAATTTCTATCTTTTCTATAGTTTAATAGGCATCTTATTTCCTGCACAAACTCTTCGAAAGAATAAATTTGAGGCGAAATCTTTCTTTTATTCGAAAGAGGAATTATGAAAAGTGTTACTCCACCAAAACCAATCTTTTTTTAGTAAATTTTCGAGATGACGCTTTTTGTCATTGTATTTGTAGCGTTTCCCCTTAAGGCTTATTTGTATGTACTCCTTTTAAGTCAAATACGGATTGAGACGACTTTTTTAGGAGTTAAGAGTTAAGTTAAGGAGATTCCATCACCACCACCACCAACGCCTTTCTAAAATGCCTTTTTTGTGATTTTCAATCTCATCACCTTGGAATTCGAAATGAGACATTGGCGTAAAGGGAAATATAATAAACAAGTAAATAAGATAGTAAATAAGATAGTAAATAAGATAGTAAATAAGATAGTACGTGAAAATACTAAATAAAAGAAGAGTTTCTTGATGTGACAAAGAATATCGTTTCCATTCGCCCACTCGCGATAAAGGTGCCAAATGAGAATAGCTAATATTTCCTAACCTTACTTAAATTAAACCTAACCTAACCTTACCTGGTGGACCAGAGTGGAGAAACCACCGTAGATAAGAATGAGAATAGAATGAAATTGGGAAAGATCGATTTAAAATTAACTCTTTCTCGCGATTCTCACTCCTGGATTTCCCATTTTGGGCACGGAATGATACGTGTGTGTGTGTGGTGTGTGTGTGTGTGTGTGTGTGTGTGGAATTATACATGCATACAAATATAGAGGAGTTTCTGATGTCAAAATCATTAAATTCACTTGCACAGATTTGCTATGATCTGCTTCTTCAGTAGTTAAGGAATTGAATCATAAGGGCATTTGTTCACTTATAAAAACATGTGTTCAATGTTCATACACTCTAAATTTGGTTCTGTTGGAATACCTTAGTAATACAGGTATTTATTTATTTATTTATCCATTCAATTATTGTCTATTTGTAATTTGTACTTCTGGTACCATTGTTTTATATATACATATATAGATTTGCAGTTTATCGTATACTATATATATATATTATATATATATATACACAAACTCAGAATGGTTCCCTGAGAACATTATATGTTAAACACAGACCGTGCATGGAACAAGGAACTCTTCTGGAAAATTAAATCCACTATAGTCCGAATAAGTAATGGTAAATGACAAATACCATAGTTTTTTTCCTTTTTCATGATTTTAGCCGACGTGGGCAACGGGTCTCTCGCAAAGAGATCCCATAAATATAGCTTCCCTCACCAGCTATCTGCAAAGCAGACAGGATCCAGCTTTGGGACGTGGATCTAGGGTTTAAAGCAAGCCTAGATCCCTACACTCAGAACCTCTATATAAGTAAAAGACTCGTTGCATTCACGTCGTGTTGAATAAATCAAAGAAAAAGGGGGTAACTATTGTATTTTAGCCAAAAAAACCAAAACTTAAACCTCAACCGGGACATTGAGCGTCCACTTTTCAAGGCACGAAACACGTCCGTTTAGTATACACAAACTCAGAATGGTTCCTGAGAACATTATATGTTAAACACAGACCGTGCATGGAACAAGGAACTCTTCTGGGAAAATTAAATCCACTATAGTCCGAATAAGTAATGGTAAATGACAAATACCATAGTTTTTTTCCTTTTTCATGATTTTAGCCCGACGTGGGCAACGGGTCTCTCGCAAAGAGATCCCATAAATATAGCTTCCCTCACCAGCTATCTGCAAAGCAGACAGGATCCAGCTTTGGGACGTGGATCTAGGGTTTAAAGCAAGCCTAGATCCCTACACTCAGAACCTCTATATAAGTAAAAGACTCGTTGCATTCACGTCGTGTTGAATAAATCAAAGAAAAAGGGGGTAACTATTGTATTTTAGCCAAAAAAACCAAAACTTAAACCTCAACCGGGACATTGAGCGTCCACTTTTCAAGGCACGAAACACGTCCGTTTAGTATACACAAACTCAGAATGGTTCCCTGAGAACATTATATGTTAAACACAGACCGTGCATGGAACCATTCTGAGTTTGTGTATACTAAACGGACGTGTTTCGTGCCTTGAAAAGTGGACGCTCAATGTCCCGGTTGAGGTTTAAGTTTTGGTTTTTTTGGCTAAAAATACAATAGTTACCCCCTTTTTCTTTGATTTATTCAACACGACGTGAATGCAACGAGTCTTTTACTTATATAGAGGTTCTGAGTGTAGGGATCTAGGCTTGCTTTAAACCCTAGATCCACGTCCCAAAGCTGGATCCTGTCTGCTTTGCAGATAGCTGGTGAGGGAAGCTATATTTATGGGATCTCTTTGCGAGAGACCCGTTGCCCACGTCGGCTAAAATCATGAAAAAGGAAAAAACTATGGTATTTGTCATTTACCATTACTTATTCGGACTATAGTGGATTTAATTTTCCCAGAAGAGTTCCTTGTTCCATGCACGGTCTGTGTTTAACATATAATGTTCTCAGGGAACCATTCTGAGTTTGTGTATACTAAACGGACGTGTTTCGTGCCTTGAAAAGTGGACGCTCAATGTCCCGGTTGAGGTTTAAGTTTTGGTTTTTTTGGCTAAAAATACAATAGTTACCCCCTTTTTCTTTGATTTATTCAACACGACGTGAATGCAACGAGTCTTTTACTTATATAGAGGTTCTGAGTGTAGGGATCTAGGCTTGCTTTAAACCCTAGATCCACGTCCCAAAGCTGGATCCTGTCTGCTTTGCAGATAGCTGGTGAGGGAAGCTATATTTATGGGATCTCTTTGCGAGAGACCCGTTGCCCACGTCGGGCTAAAATCATGAAAAGGAAAAAAACTATGGTATTTGTCATTTACCATTACTTATTCGGACTATAGTGGATTTAATTTTCCCAGAAGAGTTCCTTGTTCCATGCACGGTCTGTGTTTAACATATAATGTTCTCAGGGAACCATTCTGAGTTTGTGTATACTAAACGGACGTGTTTCGTGCCTTGAAAAGTGGACGCTCAATGTCCCGGTTGAGGTTTAAGTTTTGGTTTTTTTGGCTAAAAATACAATAGTTACCCCCTTTTTCTTTGATTTATTCAACACGACGTGAATGCAAACGAGTCTTTTACTTATATAGAGGTTCTGAGTGTAGGGATCTAGGCTTGCTTTAAACCCTAGATCCACGTCCCAAAGCTGGATCCTGTCTGCTTTGCAGATAGCTGGTGAGGGAAGCTATATTTATGGGATCTCTTTGCGAGAGACCCGTTGCCCACGTCGGGCTAAAATCATGAAAAAGGAAAAAAACTATGGTATTTGTCATTTACCATTACTTATTCGGACTATAGTGGATTTAATTTTCCCAGAAGAGTTCCTTGTTCCATGCACGGTCTGTGTTTAACATATAATGTTCTCAGGGAACCATTCTGAGTTTGTGTATACTAAACGGACGTGTTTCGTGCCTTGAAAAGTGGACGCTCAATGTCCCGGTTGAGGTTTAAGTTTTGGTTTTTTTTGGCTAAAAATACAATAGTTACCCCCTTTTTCTTTGATTTATTCAACACGACGGAATGCAATGCAACGAGTCTTTTACTTATATAGAGGTCTGAGTGTAGGGATCTAGGCTTGCTTTAAACCCTAGATCCGTCCAAAGCTGGATCCTGTCTGCTTTGCAGATAGCTGGTGAGGGAAGCTATATTTATGGGATCTCTTTGCGAGAGACCCGTTGCCCACGTCGGGCTAAAATCATGAAAAGGAAAAAAAACTATGGTATTTGTCATTTACCATTACTTATTCGGACTATAGTGGATTTAATTTTCCCAGAAGAGTTCCTTGTTCCATGCACGGTCTGTGTTTAACATATAATGTTCTCAGGGAACCATTCTGAGTTTGTGTATACTAAACGGACGTGTTTCGTGCCTTGAAAAGTGGACGCTCAATGTCCCGTTGAGGTTTAAGTTTTGGTTTTTTTGGCTAAAAATACAATAGTTACCCCCTTTTCTTTGATTTATTCAACACGACGTGAATGCAACGAGTCTTTACTTATATAGAGGTTCTGAGTGTAGGGATCTAGGCTTGCTTTAAACCCTAGATCCACGTCCCAAAGCTGGATCCTGTCTGCTTTGCAGATAGCTGGTGAGGGAAGCTATATTTATGGGATCTCTTTGCGAGAGACCCGTTGCCCACGTCGGGCTAAAATCATGAAAAAGGAAAAAAAACTATGGTATTTGTCATTTACCATTACTTATTCGGACTATAGTGGATTTAATTTTCCCAGAAGAGTTCCTTGTTCCATGCACGGTCTGTGTTAACATATAAGTTCTCAGGGAACCATTCTGAGTTTGTATACTAAACGGACGTGTTCGTGCCTTGAAAAGTGGACGCTCAATGTCCCGGTTGAGGTTTAAGTTTTGGTTTTTTTGGCTAAAATACAATAGTTACCCCCTTTTTCTTTGATTTATCAACACGACGTGAGCAACGAAGTCTTTTACTTATATAGAGGTTCTGAGTGTAGGGATCTAGGCTTGCTTTAAACCCTAGATCCACGTCCCAAAGCTGGATCTGTCAGCTTTGCAGATAGCTGGTGAGGGAAGCTATATTATGGGATCTCTTGCGAGAGACCCGTTGCCCACGTCGGGCTAATCATGAAAAAAGGAAAAAAACTATGGTATTGTCATTTACCATTACTATTCGGACTATAGTGGTTTAATTTTCCCAGAAGAGTTCCTTGTTCCATGCACGGTCTGTGTTTAACATATATATATATATATATTATATATATAACATATATATATATATATATATACTGATATATATATATATAACTTTGGTTTTGCTTCCGCCCGAATTGTTCATTCTGACGAAGGTCACGCTTGTCACTCCACCTTAGAGCTACAGTTTAACGTGGAATCCGAACCACGCCCCACCAGCAGCGCCAGCCCAGCGTCTTAGTGGGTGTCGGGTCTAGCGTTATGGAACGTTACAAGGGGGTGGGGGTGTCAAGTTTTAGTAAAAAATAGAGTTACGTAATTTTTGAACGGCCTCTTACTTCCGATCCGAGTATGAAGACATTTGGAGTGTTCAGAACTGTCAGTTGAAATTAGATTGTAATTAGTTTTTACCTTTAATTAATCATTCCTTATAGAGAGAGAGAGGAAAGAGAGAGAGAGAGAGAGAAGAGAGAGAGAGAGAGAGAGAGAGATGAGTTGCCTTTGTAAAGATGTTTGTAATTAACTTAGTTCTGCTTGTAATAAAGTGGAAACTACAAACTACGATTAGCTTCCACACTCGTTGGAAAGCCAACCTGGAAATTAGACTCAGATTATGACAACTTCAGGGAGCGATTCTAGAGATTGAAGATTTGCTATAACGAAGGAAAAACAAACCCAATAGTACTCACTTGGCGGATTTGAGGATGGCGTCACTGTTCTGTAATTAAAACTCTGGACAGTTCCTCTCGTACCAGGGAAGAACTGGAGACACCCATTTGGAGCTGAATTTGTAGCAAGAGTTAAGATAACACGTAAAAATAAGGAATGAAAATGTGAAAATGTGATGTTGAATTTAAATGCTTTTACATATTTTAAAACAAGTAACATTTTACTGTGATATATGCAGTATTATTATTATTATTATTATATTATTTATTATCATTATTATTATTATTATTATTAATTAATATTAGTATTATTACCTAGTCATTAAATATTAAGAAATCATGAATGATGCAAATTTTATTTAATTTTCATTTTTGTTTTTCGTTTCAAAACAGAATAATAAAATCGAACGAGTCAAGAGACAAACATAAAAAACAAGAAAAATCACCTAAATTGGTCTGATCATTACAAGCAATCTGAGTTGTTCGTATGTTCCAGTCTGAGGTCAAGGAATTCGTCTGAATGTTCATAGTTATCGGAGATCCATTTGAGTCAAAATTCAAATACACTTGAAAAAGAAATAAAAATTACTTTGTTGGTTACATTCTTTGCGGAATGTTGTTCAAAATAGCAGTATTTAGAACGATTATGATATAAAATCTTACGGTGTTGTCCGGTATTTGAACCGCACAAGCTAGGGACGTTTAGATCTGATTGTCCAGTGACGCTCCAGTTTCCAACCACGCAGTTTCCATCTATGTCCAGAGGATCGAGTTGCAGAATTGTGAAATCGACTTTCACTTGACAAAATTTATTCGATGCGCGTCTGACGGTAAAGGTTCCTGAAGTGGCTGTCGGAGAACTCTTCCTGAAGTTGCCTACAACCCTTGATGAGACTGTAACAAAAGAATCGCTTTCATATCTATTCCTCTTTTCGATAGATATACCAGTAAATATAATCATAGATATGGAAATATAATATCCACTTTATGGAAGAAAGTAATTTATCTGTAACTAAGATGCTTCAATCCTCAACACTGTGACTTTCTTCACGTAAGAGACAGACACAAACTGTAGCAAATACTTGAGAAAACAGGTATTGGCAACTATTCTTAAGATCAAGTCAGGATTGGGAGATCAGCTGGTAAAAATCACTGCAGAATCACTGCAGAATCACTGCAGTATCACTGCAGAATCATTTGTTCCTAGTAAGATAGGCTGTAATCTTTCCAAAAGATATGGTAAAGTTCTCCCAATCCTCAAATTTAGGTTTGAAGACAAAATTGATCACTTTTGCATCTATTTATCGGAGTTATTAGAAATAACATCTTTATTACCGATATTCTTAAGAATCAATTTCCTATTTACAATAATTCTTAGTCATATGAAATAAATAATAAAGAATAATTAGCCAGAAGATTATCGGTTAAGAATGTTAATCTAATGTAAATATTTTACTCGCAGTTCTTATGAAAGTTTTATTTTAAAATAATTCTGAAAAAGTAGGTTTTAGCTGGTAATTCGCCCTTGGCGCTTCCTTCTTACATAAAAAGAAAATTAAGTTAATGGAATTGTGAAGATTTTAAATTCCTTGTTCATGTTTTCTAACATATATATATATATATATATATATATATATATATATATATATAGACCCCAAGTCTGTTTTGGAAAGTACAATTATTTTAGGTTAGGTTAGATAAAGTGTGAGGCAGAAGTTCTAATTTTGGGTCGGAATTAAATCAAATCATATACGTTTCGACTGGAATAAAATATAATTCGACTTTATTCCACTTCACCTACTAGAATTAAATAAAATTACGAGTAAATATAACGTCAAGCGGAAAAATACCTAACGCTCGACTGTATTCATGAATCTCTTGCTTTTAGAACGCAATGAAATTTCAATATTTTCCAAGAATAGTGAAAAAGACGTTATCAGGAAAGTAGATACACAAATCACAGAGGTTAGTTAGATTCAGATAAATTCAAGTCAGAAATCTGACTCGAATTTATCTAACTTGACTTTAAGAACGACAGTGCCTCATGGATATTACCGCTGCTACCGAAAACACGAGAAGACCTCGCTTGCTTACCTGACTTAGAGATACAACAAGTTTTCAGACCAAAATTGCACGCTCCTGCTTGTTTACCGCCAGTAAAAATACAAGTAAAGAAGTCGACACAAGTTCCGATTTGGTTTCCCGTGAAGATCGTTTGACAAGTTACTGGTTTTTGTTGTGTTTGAAATGGGTTTACTATGAGGAAAACTGAAACGAACAAAATGGCGTCACTCTGCATAAAAACCTCACATTAAATTAACAAATAAATACAAAAACTAAAATATGTCTCAGATGATGCGGCGAGAGAGAGAGAGAGAGAGAGAGAGAGAGAGAGAGAGAGAGAGAGAGAGAGAGAGAGAGGAAAAATAAATTTACATAAAAAGTGAGCGCTGTCATTTTTTAAATAAAAAAATACTTAACTCGGGATTGGAAACTTACATCGTGGTTGGTTGTAAAGGGTTGGGTGGAAGAGCTGAGAGTTGGCTGCTGCAGAAAGCATTACTAGAGCGAATCGGAAACTCACACTCGCCATCTGAAATCAGAGAGGTAAAATAGTGCGTAATAATTTAACATCACGTTGAAACTCACCTTTGTCCTGTTAGGGAACTTTGGTAGTGTAGCATCAAAATGTAAAACAGTCGAAAGTGATTACATACGAGTAGGTATCCTCCTAATCTTGGTCATTCTTATTTTTTATTTTATTTCATTTCTTATTTCATTCTTTATTTCATTCTTCGTTGAAGAAGGGGAAAAGTAAAAGCGAGAATCATGAAGAGGCTTTCTTTCATCATGAAGCTCTTTTCACTTCAAGCCATTCCCATGCCACTCCCATGCCATTTATAGCTTGATTAAGTTAGGTTAGGTTAAGTTAGGTTAAGAAGAGGCTAGATTAAGTATAGATCAGATTATTACTAGGTTAGGTTAAGATGGGGTAGGCTTGTTTCCTTTCGCTCTAAACCGTTTCCACAACAAGAAAAAATTTCCGACTCCTGTAATTGTCAGTTGGATCATTTTCACTTTCGCATCGAGAGCGTGTGTAATACCTAAAATTTTCTATTTCTTTGGAACATTTTTTCATTGAAAGTAACCCACTTCACCTAGATTTTAACCTCATCATGCTTAAATATGGCTAACGAGTTGCTTTGCACACCTCTTTGGGCAAACCTTTTAGTTTTGATAAAGATTTATATACGGGATGGCCCAAAAGTCAGGTGGCATGGGACTATGCATTTTCGATGCAAAAAAAAAAAAAATTGAAAATGGTGCCTGGCTTTTGGGCCACTCTATTGAATTTGAAGGGAAACATTAGCTTGTAATAGTTTATTCTTGTTTTTTGTGATTTTGTTTCTTAACATTTGATAAAGCAATCAGTTTAGTGTTTTATTATACTTTATATATATATATATAATATATATGTATAGAAACGACGTAAATATTGAGGAGCGTTCTGCACACGAGGAAGAGAAATAACGAACAAATGAAAAATGAAGTCCCCGCCCGGGAATCGAACCCAGGATCTTCCGATTGCCCTGTGGTGTAGTGGTTAGCATATCTGACCGGCAATCGGAAAATCCTGGGTTCGACTCCCGGGCGGGGACTTCATTTTTCATTTGTTCGTTATTTCTCTTCCTCGTGTGCAGAACGCTCCTCAATATTTACGTCGTTTCTATACATTAATATACTGCGTGGTCATTGCAGTTGAATGTATATATATATATAATAAATATAAAGAGGGTCCCGCATTAAACGTGGGAATTTGAAAATGACTGGAAACTGCAAGTAACCACAATCTAACAACAGTGTTCCTATCTTTCACACTGGAAAAAAAGAGCTGTCCTTGTCCACACCTCTCTACAAAAGAGGGGTGCTTGCTTCTGCAGGAGTCGTCGCTCCTGACGAAGAAGCCGTCTTGGATAGCATCATGCTCTGCCAGAGGACCGGAAGAGGTGAAGACAAGAACGAGGACAACTCTACTTTCCCATGTGCCAGCTTCCCATATATATATATATATATAATATATATACTGTATATATATATATATATATATATATATATATATATATATATATATATTATATATATATATATATATATATATAATATATATATATATATATATATATATATATATATATATATATATATATATATATATATATATATATATATATATATATATAGCGATTCTTTAATTATGCAACGCTTTCGAGAAATAACCGAACATCAGTGGGTTAACTTACATTCATGAAACTTGACACGATTATTTGGGAAAGATGGAGGTATTTTTAAAGTACCAACACAGCCCCGTAGTCAGGACTTCCCAAGGAGGGGTGTCGAAATTGTAGAAAGGCGGACCTTTAGGTGCAACGACCTAGTCACTGCGGAGGGGATCTAGAGTAGTTAAGTGTAAAGTAGTTTAGAGTAGTTTATGAAGTTTAAAAAAAAAAATGCCAAAAATGCAAGTGTTTATTTACTAAATAAATGATGTTGTATCATATATTATAATATCACATCATAAGTTATAACTATGGTTACAAAAGTGGACCTTTTCTGTCAAGGGAGGGGGTCGTTCGACTCACCCCCTGACCCCTCCTCCCTGCAACATGATCAGTATCCTTTCCTTATGGAATTACGTAGCAAATTTGGGTAGTGTAATTCCTTATCACGGCCTTCAGCATTTTGATAACGATGGTTTGGGCTTCACTTTCAGTCCCTCACAGAGAGCCGAATTTATATGAGTTTTGATGGAATTACCGATGAAACAATTTATTATTTTGAAAGTTTAATTAAATAACATTACGTTCCATCAGTTTTACGATGACATAATTTTGTGTCTAAAGTTTTTTTTTTTCAATTTTTAATATGATGCATCTAAATAAAAAAAAATCTCATAAAAAAATAAATAAAATAAACGCACCAATATATAAAAAACCAGTTGAAATATTTGCCAACTTTTCCCTGATATAGCGCATGCGCGAAATAAATTTTCTTTCTTAAATTGTCAAAATAGTTCTAAAAAATTATTACGAATTTTAAATAATTTTTATAAACTTTTAATATTTTAAATCTTCCAAAATTTAATTGTATCTATTTTTATTAAAGAACTCTTTAAATTTGTCAGATGAACAATGTACCAAATACGACGATTCAAGAAGGTATGGACGACAAAATATGAAAATAAAAAAATTGATATTTTTTGAGTGAAGTGTTAATATAATATATATAAATAAGAGATCTCGCATCTATTTAATGATATCATTTATTAACAAAATTAATGATAATAAAATTGTACAATTATACTTAAAATTATTAACTTACATTCGTTATTATGTCTCTGTGTCTGTACAACTTCTTTTCTACGCCAACATGCGTTCAAGAACGTCTCCTAGTACCCACTGAGTCAAAATTATTCTAAGCTTTACTTGTACTATTTTTTTATTTTGACCTAGACGAAGATAAAGGACAAAGGAGAAAGGTCCGTTCCTATTATGCAAACAGTCTCGAGGGTTAATGTCCTGTTCTGTCATTTAAACAAACTTTAAATGTATTTGGTATTTCATACATTTTGAAAGTAATAAAATAGAATTGACTTTATAATGCGCGGAAATGTGAATATTAAAAAAAATGTGGATATTAAAAAATGTGAATATTTAAAAATGTGAATATTTAAAAATGTGAATATTTAAAAAAATTTGAATATTAAAAAATGTGAATATTAAAAATGTGAATATTTATAAATTATCGATTGATTCGCGACATTTTCCATATTATTCATTTACATTTTACTTAAAAAATCATAAATATTACTTTGTACCCTTCAGAAATACCTCTTTAGCTTATCACCAACTAACAGTTCTTTCCCGTTTGTGTTAAGCAAACACGCGACCACCTTATGGAAACATGCGTATTATTGTTTAAGATTACGTTAATTAATTTTTTTTTTGTATGGAAGACTTATCATTAAATTTTGTATTTTAATTTAATAATTTCAGATTATTTGTTGTTAAAATTTCACTGATGTAAAAATTATATCTAATTTCTTCATCTCTATCCAAGGGAATAAAAATATGTATTGTGTTAAGGCGATTTAGGTTTGCTCAGGAACGAGTGAGAAAAGTGGTAGCTATTGAAGAATAGGGACCCCAGCCTTCTTTAGTTAGGTTTATAAGGCTAACTAACGAAAATATCATGACCTAACCTAACCAATCGTTAGGTTAACTGTGCGCCCTTGACGATTGGTTAGGTTAGATCATGATATTTTCGTTAGTTAGCCTTATAAAGCTAACTCAAGAAGGCTGGGGTCCCTATTCTTCAATAGCTCCGAAAAGTGTATATTTACAAATTAACGAGTTTTATTAAGTTAATATACACAATTATCCTTTCGTTTCTCTCCTTATTTTAAGCTATTATAAAACTTGAGAAGGAAAATTACTATTAAAACAACGAAAAATATCGTCTAAATTCCTTTTGAAATGCCTTGAGGCATCGCGGCTGTTGATCATTACCCAGGTTTTACTTATAAACTTAATTAATATCCTATCAAAGGAAGGTTAAATTAAAAACAATATTAATGTTACTTTTTAATTAATGATTAGTATTACGTGCAAAAGCGACAAACGCTTCCTATATGAAGCTTAATCATTCATTTGACTTAATTTAGTAATATTTCAAAGAAGCGAACTTAAACTTACAAAAAAACAAAACAAAAATTTTTTTTTATTCCTTTTTAAACTTTTGTTTTCAACACCAATATTTACTTAACCTTTTTTATCAAATTATTTCTTGCAAAATTATTATGGATAAAAATGATCTCAAACTATAATAAAACTGGGTGCTGGTTAAGTGTGGGGTCTACCTACGATTGGTTAGGTTTAATCATGATATTTTCGTTAAAACTAACGAAAATATCATGACTAAACCTAACCAATCGTCAAGGGCGATTGACAATGGGATGTAAACAAACAATTAGTAAACAAGATAAGAAGCTATAATTAAAAGGTAGACCGCCGAATCGTAGATAGACCGCACACTTAACCAGCACCTAAAACTGTCAATGGAATGAGTAAAAGGATAACCATGGATTTCGGAATTAGTGATTCAGTAAAAATTTATATGCAAATCGTTCTCCTGAATTCCAATTGAAAGCCTCTATTCATGACTGGTGTTACTGTCGTTGGTTCTTCCCCATTGAAGACGACTTCCAGTCTGTAATCGGTTGCTGAACAAAAGAACAAAGTTAAGTGTGATGACACTTTTTTTATTGTGAGAAGGAGAGGGTCATGGGCGAATGCCCCCCAAAACGTTCACCCCTCCTATAGAAGAAGAAGAGAACCGAAACAAAAGTCTAGGGTTTTCGAGATGCCAGGACACTCTGCGTTTGAAAGATTGGATGCTATACACAGGGGGAAAGATGGACTGAGGAAGATTGTTCCAGGGTTGGCCGGTTGAGTAGATAGTAATGGAGGTAAGTTTATCGTTAGTTAATTGATCTTCCATTAGGAAATTGTTATGTATGCGAGGAAGGAACCAATATCTAGAATTTCTTTTAGCCTAACTACATATTTTGGATAATGCTTTTAGTTTTTTAATCTTTATCTTAACGGTAAAGGTCGTATGACGGAAGGGACCTACGGCTTTACGCGGGATTCGGACCACGGGTCGCTACATCATCTGAATGCAGATGACGGTCATGTACCTATTCAACTACCGAATAGACTCATCGTCGCTTCACCTCGGTCATCTAACGGGAAGCGGTGCAGTGTTGCGACATACAGTATTTGCAGTACTTGTACTTACTTGTAACGTTTGGCAGTGCCTGGCCGCAGTATATATTATTGCGTACAGTTACACTAGTTGCTCCGTTCAAAATGGTGATGTAATCATCTTGAAGACACACTTCACCAGTAATGCTTCCTACTGATGGATTGTTTCCTATACAAGAGTGAAAAGGAATTATTAGAGAAATTTGAACGCTATTTATCACCATGGTACGATATTCAATAGAAAATGCGGCTTCTGTCTCAATGTATCGTGCAGCCTTACGACATCTGATCGACTTAACATTTTATCGACGAGTTATTATTAAGTTACATTAAATTAGCTTAGGTTAGGTTACGCTAGGTCAGGTTAGGTTACATTAAGTAAGGTTAGGCTACGTTAGGTTAGGTTAGGTCGACAAAATGAGCATACGTCCGTATGGTGAATAAACAGAGCCATAATTAAAATCCATTTAAATTTTGACTACTCTGTTATTACTTAAATGAGATATATTCAAAAACCACTATATAATAACCCATGTGTATATATATCTGTATAAAATGAAAAGCTTGTTTTTAGTATCATTAACATAAAAAGGGAATGTTTGCTAATTCTAAGTTTATACTTGGAATTCCAAATAAAAGTGTTATTTGCATTGGTTCGATAAAAGAGTTTGTCTGTAACGGAATGAAGATATGAATGTTGAAATAAGAAGCAATTAATTTATACTAAAGATTCAGCAAACGAGTACAGTTCTTATTAACTGTAAAGTTAAATTTAAATGTTTTTTGAAATGTTTTGAATATTTATTAATAATTTATATAAATATAGATTAAAATCTTTGTAATTCTAATTCTATTTGGACTAGATTTTCTAATATTAATCAAGGCAATCAGATTATTTTTAATCATCGAATCTGATTTTTTTTTTGTCATCTTTTACTCATTTTTCATAATCGAGAGCAATAACGGATCTCTTTGCTAGCTAATTTGATCCTGACATTATATATGTGTCTCCAATGTGGAATATATTTTTAAGTCTTCTTGAATAATGAATGCTATAGGTAGATTTATGAAAAAAATGTTGAAGCTGTTTAAAAATGAAAATAAAAAACATTTATTAAATATGAAAATAAAAAAATTAATAAAAGTAGTAAAAAAAGTATCGGTATTCATTCTTTTTGGTTTCAAGACTGATGAAGTGAAGTGGGTGGCAGAGTAAACACTAGTCTTCTTCGGAATAAGATTGCTTGATTCGAACGAGTGTCGTTCACATCACTTGGAATGACATGAGTTTGTTTAATTGTTTAAACTTGTAGATACAGATATTGATAGTCTTCTACCGACCCAGTTACACAAACACATGCATGCACAGTTTGGAAAGAAATTCGCCTAAAAACTTTAAATTTCTAAAAAAAAAACCATAAAACACTACTAATTGGTAATATTCTATTCTTTTAGTGACAATAATAAAATTTTAAAAACAAGACCTAATCATTACTGATTACTGCAAATCAAAAGTTGACCAAAAAAATGAAAAAAGTTGACTTTATTTTTTAAAAATGTTGACATAAAAAATTGACCTTATTTTTTGACTAAGATGACCTAAGAACGGTTTTCAAAAGGTTTAATATTTATTATAATAAAGCACTAGGTATTTATAAACATTTTCCAGTAAGAAATTGCGGTCTTTTGCCAAAAGTTATTTTAGCATCGAGAATGATCTTTCCAAATTGACTTTATTGACTTTTGATTGCCCTACTGATTAGTAAATTTTTTATGCTTTAAAGAACTGTTATATTTCTTGGGGAATTTTTTTCCGAAACGGTATGTACAGTATCTTAACAAATGCGAACAATTCTGATATTTCGGAGGAAAATCAGATTTTTATTTTGAGTCCTGTTTAGATAGACATTTTCCTAGGACAATCGCAAAATAAAATCCAACTTCATCTTAACTTAGATTAGATAAGATAACTGTTATTAACTGAAAAACTACAAAAGTATCAGAAGTACGCAAAAATGTGCGTATATTTCCATTTAGATTACGCAGATAAAGTAAAAGAAGACTTAACATACGTTTGAAGAGAACCACAAATTACTCGAGATTAGAGAGTATGAAAACGGAAATGGCTAAACGACCATCATTAAATTGAATATTTGTGTCCATCAATTTTTCTTTCAATTCGGAAGTTGTTTTAAGATTATTTTAAAATTATATAATACTAAATTTTCAATGACATAGTTTCAGTAATTTAACTTTAAACAGCTGTTAATATTTACTAATTTTTTTTTTATTTCTGAGCCGTAAATTTATGTTTGCCAAGTTTCACATGTGAAAATAAAGAAATGGTGGTACTTTCTCCGCAATCTCTGAAATGAAACCACAAAGTCTCGAATGAAATGAAACCGCAGACTAAATACATATTTGTATGGGCGGTCGATATCATGTCTTCCGTATTGCTAACTTTAATTATTTCAAAACAATGGGCCTAGTTACGAGGAAAAAATAATATAAAAAACAACTCTCTCCAACGCCAGTTTCCTTTACAGTGAAGACTAATGACTTTAGATACGTGAGCAGATTCTTTAATGGTTCATCAAGAAAGAATGAAATAAGAACTAAGAATGTGGGTTTACATATCCAGTAAACCAACCTCTTCAGTCTATATCAGTGGTTCTTAACCAGGGGGGCGCGCCCCCCTAGAAACAGGAATTTCTCTAATTGTATTTGTTATTCTCTTAACGAGAGCATGGGCTAATATTGAGAAGTTATTGAGAATGTTATTTTGATTGAAGGGGGGCGTGGAGGGAAGGACCAATTCCTAGAGGGGGCATGGTAGTAA
>JAJOZX010000423.1:917500-920000 GCA_023014485.1 Bathynomus jamesi
TACTGCAATACCTCATTATGTTTTGTGTTTTATGGTTTGTTTAATTTCTTTCGTAACACAGCTGACGGCTTTACGTGGGATCCGAACCATGGGTCGCTATATCATCTAGATGTGGAGGATAATCATCCGTCCAACTACTACTACCCAGACCCAATGTCGCTTAACTTCGCTGATCGACGGAAAGGGTTATTGAGACAATGGCTACGAAAGGCCTTGGAATCGTTTTTCTTTTTCTTTTTCCTCGTGGGTGTGCAGCATTCATTCATTTTACGTGTGAAATTGTGAAATGCATCCCAATATATATATATATATATATATATATATATATCAATTTGTACTTACTAAATTGATTTGTGTTATTTCCGCATATTAAGGGTATCTTGAATTCAGGGTCACTTCCTTTCACTTGGAAAAAGGTATCAATGCACTGCCCACTCGTTAAATCTGGCGGGTCTAAATTCAGTTCTGTGAAATCTATCCGAACTTGGTCGTACGTCTTCAAGAATCGTCGAATTCTGATGGAACAGTCTTGCGCCACCGTTCTCGTCGAAGGAAACTCCGGATTGAGGAAGTACGCCGTTTTGGTTGCCGCAGTACCTCCACACGGAACAGTTACTGGAAAAGAAGGTGGAGGAGGTGGGGTCTTTAGGCATTATATTCCGACGCGTATTGGCGCATAAATTTAGATGCTCCTCGTGAATAACATATTGATTATTCGTTGAAAAAGTAATTTATTTTAAACAATATTTTTCATGATAGTTTTTAGGCCAAGTTTGTCGATTCAACAGTGTTCAACGGTCAATGTTTTGAGAACCATTATTTGCTTCTTAAATAACAATGAACTTGTAACATGACAATGTACAGTTTGCTTTTGAAATTAACACTAATACCTCAGTGAATCAACAATTACTGTATAAATTACTGTATATTGGTTGCAGTCATTCTTGAAACACTTTTTTTTTTATTGTTTTTACTGGAAAAGAAGGTGGAGGAGGTGGGGTCTTTAGGCATTATATTCCGACGCGTATTGGCGCATAAATTTAGATGCTCCTCGTGAATAACATATTGATTATTCGTTGAAAAAGTAATTTATTTTAAACAATATTTTTCATGATAGTTTTTAGGCCAAGTTTGTCGATTCAACAGTGTTCAACGGTCAATGTTTTGAGAACCATTATTTGCTTCTTAAATAACAATGAACTTGTAACATGACAATGTACAGTTTGCTTTTGAAATTAACACTAATACCTCAGTGAATCAACAATTACTGTATAAATTACTGTATATTGGTTGCAGTCATTCTTGAAACACTTTTTTTTTTATTGTTTTTACTGGTGAGAGAGTATGAATCTCTGGTTAAAAATTTTAGTTCAACGTTCAAATTAACAGTTTAAAAATTATAACTATTTTTACTGCAGCATAATTTTAGTTTACAGTCACTATTTGAACAAATATTTACTGTTAAAATAGCGGAAAACTGCGTGATTTATAAATGTCTTTAAGGATATAGACAGTGACAGTGACAGTAAAATCCTATTGAAATTAGCATATTGTTAAAATGCTAAAAAAAAAAATAAAAAAAAAATAAAATTATAACTGTAAGACAACAGCAAAATCCAGTTGAAATAAATACCTCTGTAATTCATATTTCAGACTTTATTTTATTTTTATTTGAAAACAAAAACAGTAAAATACTGTTACAAATGATCCATTTACTGTCACAATTTAACATTATATTTTACAGCAGTGGTGGCCAACCGCGGCGCATTGCGCCAAAGGTGGCGCATCAAGTACTTTGAAGTGGCGCATCGAGGTCTAGTATGAATTGTGCTAAATTTTCACTTCTAACACTAAATATTAAAAATCAAAGATTTAAGCAGTTAAGATGTAGTTAACTAAAAATTAAGGTAAATATTTTTCACATTATATTTCTATTTAAGGTAATTATATTATATTTTTATTTTTATTTACAAGTTATTAGTAATTTTTTCACAAAAATTTTTTTTTGGCGCATCCGAATTAAACCTAACCTAAAAATGGCACGCATCAAAAAATGGTTGGCCACCACTGTTTTACAGTGTATCACCATATTATGTATAACATGCATATAAAAATTATGTTTTGTTTTCAATCATTCCCACTTCATTTCATACCAAGGCAACAGACGTTGAAGGAGCCAGGACAGAACCCAATTTTTCTGCCGTCATTGACGAGACAACTCGCAAAAGTATCGCAAAAGCCTATCAACAGAAGGTTCCCGATCCTGGGACGACAACTCTGATTTGGTATGTCGAATACTGCGATAATAATAAAAAAAATACATATATATTTCAATTAATACGATCCAGTTAAGGTGGTATTTATTCCTTCCATGCAATGACTGATTTATATCAAATGACAATTAAAGAGAGAACGTATACAGAAATGAACTCCATAAAATATAACAAAACCCTAATTTGTACAGTCAATATATATATATATATATATATATATATATATA
>JAJOZX010000423.1:922500-955000 GCA_023014485.1 Bathynomus jamesi
AGAACTGTTCATTTGTTTCAAATTTATTGTAATTGAACGGAAAAACAACAAGATTTTATCATATTAGCATTAGATACACAGTAATTTGTCAATAAACTTGAAGTGTGCACAATATGTACCTCGAGGAGGGTTTGTGACAAAAAAGTAGCTACTAACTTTTTGCCCTCACAGAAAAAAGTAACTGGTAAAAGTTACAAGTATTCGTGATTTTTTGTAATTAGTTACAGTTATAATTACACGGCCGAAAAATGTAACTAGTTACCGTTATAGTTACTCAAAAAAGTAATGATTACTGAGTAACTAGTTACGTCACAGCAATATATATATATATAATTCAGTGGCGTGCATTCAACATAAGCTAGGTAAACGCCTCCTACCCTGATAAAAATCTTATTAAAGATATTAAAGACAGTACCGTATTTTTCAGAATAGTCTACAGTACATACCCACTAGCCAGTTATGAAGTTTATCATTAGCTACTATAATTATATAATATGTACAATTTGTACATATAGTGCGTGTGTTCGCATGCAATACCGCTTACCCTGTAGACGTACCCACCGCACGCCACTGATATATATATATATATATAATAATAATAATAATGCACTTCCCCAAAGAAAAACTAAAATGCGATTTCAA
Organism: Bathynomus jamesi; assembly: GCA_023014485.1. Taxonomy (NCBI): domain Eukaryota; kingdom Metazoa; phylum Arthropoda; class Malacostraca; order Isopoda; family Cirolanidae; genus Bathynomus; species Bathynomus jamesi. The sequence continues at coordinate 923,143 of JAJOZX010000423.1, forward strand.
GGCCTTTCGTGTGTTCAACAGTACACCTCGTCAAGGAATGAAGGGAAAAACGCAAGAAGCGGAAAATATATATTTTTATACAGAGTAAACAAAATAGTTAGGAGGGATTAGCAAAAAATTAACAAGTAGTATTTAAAGGAAAAAGATATTTTAACAAGATGTAGCCCATTTTATACCGAACTGTTAGTAAAATTATTTCTAAAGTATATAAAAGCACATTCTAGAATGTTCCTTTCAGTTGTGTCTTTATTTTTTACTAGAATTTTAGAACTCTCCCAATCAATATTTTGATTATATTTATACATATAGTTAAACAATGAATTAGAATTACTTGCTATTCCACAAGCATATTTATGCTGTTTTACTTTGACGTCTAAAGTTTTCCCAGTTTGATCTATATAAAGTGAATCACATTGTATACATCCTATCGTGTAGACAGAGCTAGATGCATTATGTGGGCTGCTCTTTATTTGGCGAAATTTTACAATATTTTTATACTTAAAGACTATGTTCGTTTCAGTTGTTTTAAAGTCGGGAGATGTTTAAAATTTATACGGTAAGGGAGGCTAAGAATATTTTTATAATCAAAAACTCTTAGTGAATTACACTATTATAATACCTTTTTTAGCTTTGCTTAAACAATTTTCTAGAAATGAAATAGGATAATATAGTTTAATACCGATGCTCATAATATTGTGAAACTCAGAATCTAAAAACTCAGGACTAACAGCTCTTAATGCTCTGAGAAACATAGAAGAAAAAATTAAAGATCTTATCGAAGGATGATGGTTAGAATAAAAGTGAACATACAAGTTATTATTGGTAGGCTTGCGAAAAATTTCAAATTCCAATTGATTTGTGCATCTCCGAATTTTTAGATCCATAAATGATAAGCATTTGTTGTTTTCCTTTTCAACAAAAAATTTTATATGTGGAACTAAATTAATGAGCCTATCAAAGAAGCCATCAACATACAAATTACCAGACCAGAGGCATAACACATCATCTACATACCGATACCAAACAATGTTGAAATTAATAACAGTGGGCAAAATTCTACTTTCAACATATTCCATATATAAATTAACAAACACAGGTAATAGGGGATTTCCCATCGCCAATCCAAACGATATAGTATGAAACTTATCTTGAAACTAAGATTTACTACCTATATCGTTTGGATTGGCAATGGGAAATCCTCGCCAAAACGACAAAGATATTAGTTTTTAGAAATCGCTAACAGATTCTATCTTCTTTTTTCCTTATGAAAGACAGCCTATGCTATTGTAGCGACATAAATAGGTTGATGTTGGCTCTGGGCCTAGAACATAACCCAAATGAATGGCGACTATGCCTTGATTTGTCAAAATTAAACCTAAAGGCAATACTTATGAACAATGGGAATCAACATCCATCTGTTCCTATTGGATATGTTGTTCACATGAAAGAGTCATATGAAAATACTGACTTTTTCTATGCCAAATACAGTAAAATCAGTACAACTGGCTCATGTGTGGTGTCTTGAAAGTCATAGGACATCTTCTTGGTCTGCAATCTGGATTCACCAAATACTGTTGCTTCTTGTGTGAATGGGATGGGCGTGCCAGAAATTCCCACTATGTTGTCAAAGATTGGACACTTCGTCAGAGCTTGGTTCGTAGACAAAAGAATGCTGATCATCACCAATTAGTTGACCTAGAGAAGATATACTTGCCACCTCTTCATATCACTGGGGCTGACAAAGAATTTCGTGAAAGCACTGAAGAAGGATGGCACAGGATTTCAATACTTGACGCAAAAATTTCAAAGAATCAGCAATGCCAAAATAAAGGAAGGTATTTTTGTTGGTCCACAAATCATGAATGATTGTGACTTTGACAGAACTCTGAATGAAGCCGAATATGCATGGAATTATCTTCAAGGCTGTAACTAAAAACGTTTTGGGAAATTACAGAGCTCCGAACTACAAACCTATAAAACCACGGGCTGCAAAATATCATTGAAGATCCACTTTCCGCATTCCCACTTAGAATTCTTCCCAGCCAACCTTGATGTTAGTGATGAGTATGGGAAATGTTCCACCAGAACATTGTTGTCTTGAAAAGTGTCACTAAGCAAGTGAAATCCAAGTATGATGGTGGATTACTACTGGACAATGAAGAGAACTGATCCTGATGCAAGCTGTAAAAGAAAATCTTCGACTATTTGATGTTTTTTTTCATGTTTCCGGTTTGTATATTTTTGTAAATCAGTATCACAGGAAATAATACTTTTGTTCACACCTCAAAAACTGTACGTGCTACGCAAAAATGGATGTTTTTACTGCAATCAACGTGGTCGAAGATGTTACAAAGACCGCTTCTGCCTTCTGGGTATTAACGTAGGTCGCATTTTGACATTGTATCAAACGGTAACATTGTTTCTTTATAAGCCAAGTAAGGTCGAGAGTTCGAATCTCAATGGTGCTGGTAATCATAATCCAATGAGCCGCATTATACATATAGTTGGCCTGAGCACTGTGCCAGTTTCCGCGCCTTCTAACAGATTATCATCATTATTTATCGTTTTGTGTTTCAATTTTCTTCGAAAATATTACTTATTTGAAGTACATGTTTGTTACGAGAAAGTTACACAGGCAAAGTGTTTTTGACAAAGTCAAAATTTGTTACAAAGATTGTGATTGGCCGAAATTGATCACGTACGAAATAACTAACCAATGTAAAACAATCACCTAACCTAGTGTAATCTGGTCTCCGCGAAACTTAATATTAGCCACAATTTTTATTTTATTATTGATTAAACGAAATTAGTGAAATGAAATTAATTAGAATCCAAAATACTAACTGACAAAGGGGGAGGAGAGAGAGAGAGAGAGAGAAGAGAGGCCGATGGAGTAAGAAGCGGACTGGGTGTATTCAGAATGTAGTTTTCGCAAATTGTTTACAAGTACGGAGTTTTCTCTCCCTGCGATACATTGTAAGAACATATAGTTCACGCTCGGTTTTCTCCCCGTCATCATACTTTTTTTTAATGAAGTAAGTCGGTTAAATAGTTAAAACTGTTGTTATTCCGAAATTCCCTCTTTCACTCAAAATGGCTGCCTCGGCCATTGTTCCTGTGCTCGATCTACCTACCCAAATGCGGTTAATGAGGTTAAGAGAATAAATCAGTGTAAAGTAATACAAATGAGTATAAAATGTATAAATTTAATAATAAAAAACGCAATTCCTATGATCCTCAGGCGTTAGTGTATGGGCTGAAATTTGGTCCGGAGGCATCATCGAATTGTTTATCTTTCGTGACATCGTTTCTATATATACAGAGAACTATCTTGAAAAGATGAATGAAGAACTCACTCCTACCACGACTCTACAAATGAATTTAGAGGGACATCATCTTTGTGTAAGACGAGGCTTCGGGCCATTGTGCTCACTGTTTCGCGACTTTTCGAACGAAATGTTTCCAAGTTGATGGCTCGGTTGGGGTAAGGCTGCTTGATTGATCAACGCGGTCTCCACATCTTTACACATTCATTTGGGTCTTGTATTTTGCTGTTTCCTTCATAATGAATGTATTATTTGGTCAACATCTTATTCTATATTTCAACATAGGATCATTAATTAATTATTATATCTATATATTTATGTTTACTGTAGTAGATCCTCTGCACATGTTTGTTATAAAAGTAAATTTTATAATAATGGTTCTCTGATTATGAAAGAATAAATATTTTACAAGATGTCCACACACGAGGTCAGTTGGCTAAACAAAGTCTCAGCTGGTTGATGATTTTACCAATCTTGAAACTTCCTTCCTGATTCTTCATGAATGAGTCTTGTCTGCAAGATTCGTGTGTGTGTGTGTGTGTGTGTGTGCGCGAGAGAGAGAGAGAGAGACCACTACCATTTATATATTTATTATTTCGTATATAATACATAAAAGTGAATGGGTTGGGACTTTGTGAAAAAGTGTATTATTTCTCACAGTCATAAGGCTTTAAATCTCTCACCAATCAGTATCCAAAATTTTATTAATGTACTTTAGACATATACATACATATCATACATAATATACATAATACTATAATATAACTATATATAAAACATTTATCTATTTTAACTGCAACTGGTGTCGCATACAAGCCTCGACCTATAAGCCTCGACCTATAAGCCTCGACCTATAAACCTCGACCTATAAGCCTAGACGTATAAGCCTCGACCTATAAACCTCGACCTATAAGCCTAGACCTATAAGCCTAGACCTATAAGTCTAGACCTATAAACCTCGACCTATTACTGTATGTAGTTAAAATTAGTACGATGTTTTACTTCATTACTTTTGAAAGTATAAAAACTTATTTTCACTTTTTATTTTCAGAAATACACAAGCGACGTACCATCGATTGCAAAAGTTGGGATACAGTTGGCAGAAAGGCAGCTATAGCCAAAAGCAATGAAACCACGCCTGCCTTCTGGGTATTAACCAATCATTTGGGCATAAAACCTAAATAAAACTTGTGATTCTCCATTTCCTTAGAAAAGAAACCCACGAATGTATAGAAGTAGAAGAAGAAACGGAGAGATGATGAAGAATAGAGAAAGGTAAAAGACGAATGAAAATATAATAGCAAAAAGAAAGTTAGAGGATGTGATAAATAAATGAAAGTAAGTTAAAATTAATACGCTAAATGGACCAAAGAAAGACGATATAAGGAGAAAGGAGAGAAAGAAAATGAATGAATTTTAACTTTATGTCAGATAATTATAAGGGTTCACATAATATAACACGATAACTATGTACAATGTACATGTACTATGTACTCTTATTAAAAATGCGTACTAAAATCACTTAATACATCTTTCTTCTGTTTCTGGGTTTTCCATTTACGTTCTCTCTCAGTTGAGTATATGTCGAAAGGCAGATTCTAACCATTGCCATTCTTATATAATCCATTTTATTTATCATCTGCCTTTCTCTCGCAAATTTGGCTCTCATTGGGAAGGATGAGGTAGCTCTCGATTCACTATATTAATAATATCGTAAATTACAAGTATTGTAATTATAGACAGAAAATTGCATTTATTATTACTATAATATTATAAGTTGTTGAATAACTAACTATTAACTAATAAATTAATTAACTAATTAATCTAGATAACATCCTATCGGTGCTGGTTAAGTGTGCGGTCTACCTAGCTTTTAGTTAGCCTTATAAGGCTAACTAATGAAACTATCACGACTTAACCTAACCAATCGTTAGGTCAACTGTACGCCCTTGACGATTGGTTAGGTTAAGTCGTGATAGTTTCATTAGTTAGCCTTATAAGGCTAACTAAAAGCTAGGTAGACCGCACACTTAACCAGCACCCATCCTATCTATTGGTTTTAATTAATTGTTGGTTGACTCATTATCCACGGACACGTGCGTGTTTGTGCTTTCAACTATACAATATATTGTGCATTGATGAAGGTTTTGAGGCTGTTAAAAGTTTTGCGACAGATTTGGCGTGTACGTTATAGTTTCTGATCCACGTAATAATTAGTGTTTACTTAATTCCTCATAAAAATTTTAATAACTTCTTAATGATGTCTGTATATAATGTTTGTAATTCATTCATTCTGCTGTTTTTTCATGAATAAAATTTATGTAATTGTTGGAGGTAATGCTCCAGACATAGTGGCAGGTATCCGAGAATGTGGAGTTCAGTCGCATTCTTGCTTTATATAGGGTGAACCAAATGTAGGTGGACAGTAAATGATAACGTTTATTTTGAGAATACATATTTAATTTTTTTGTATACTATAATACAAAATAAAATTTAAATAAATTTAGTTATAATATTTAATATAATAAAACACAAACACCATAGTTATAATGAACACCATAGTTATAATATAATATAACACAAACCGTATTCAACCTACTGTCCACCTACTTTTGGTTCACCGTGTATATACACATTGCAACTTTGTACTGGAGACTCGATTTTAATACGTAAATCAACTAAAGATATTCGTACTATATGGAGAAGTACTCCCAGTTATATTTTATAACTGGGAGTACTTCCAGTTATATTTTATAACTGGGAGTACTTATCATCAGTAATGACAAAACTGCATACTTCACAGGAGCAATTGAGAGTACCAAAGATAAACTGATGCGACACGAGGGAATAATTTTTACTAGGCTACACGTTGAAGGAAAAAAAAAAAGGCTATTGCTGCTTATACAGCTAATAGCACAGCTATCCAAAATTTGAGCCCTTATCAGTGGAACATCATCGAAAAACTTGCGCAAGTATTAAAACCATTTGAGAATATTACAAAGTTATGTAGCAAAACGGAATCAGCAACTGCATACATCATCCCAGCAATACTTTCTCTGAAGCTGTTCTTAGAAAAACCCTTGGCTATACTTCTACTAGCAGCACAGGTAATTATGCTGATATTATTACCATGACTGAAGAATTAAATGAATCGATGAAAAAAGGTTAGACATCATTCTGAATAACAAAATGTCTGTTTCAACCTTCTTAGATCTTCGACTTAAGATACAATTTCAGAAAATTGATGTAGGGATCTCGTCAGATCTTTCATCAGATTAATTATTAAAAGAAAATATTTGAAGGCGTGTTTATTTATGCACTATGTAATGGAAGCCATTACAAAAAAAAACAGTTTTAAGTTTTTTAATTTATAAAGTATATTTTTTATTCTTATTCCTACATTAAGATTTAGGAAGTTCCTCGAAACAAAATTATATTTACTTGAGTTTCTGATCCAGGCAAAGACTCATGTACTCCACATTGTGTACTTTGGTCTGAAGGTCGCGGCACGCCACTGATATATATATATATATATATATATATATATATATATATATATATATATATATATATATAGAGAGAGAGAGAGAGAGAGAGAGAGAGAGAGAGAGAGTTCAAATCAGACTATATTTATTATTTGGCTCCTTTGCTGATTCAATAATTGTGTATTTTGGACAATATAAAGATTGTGTAACAAAGTTTGTTGTAAGATAAATATCTGTAACAATTATATTAATAATTTTATCTAAATATTATAATTTCCCACGAAACTATATCCAGAATTATATGGTGGACATAGTGTTGCTACAGTGTCACTTAATGATTCTAAAGATGAATTTTCTTAAATAATAATTCTTCAGCGTTACAAGTGGGATCAACCTCGTAGTTCAGCTCGAAGCCTTTCCTTCCTACTTGTCCCGTTCCTTCTTGAGCTTCATTTCCGTTGAAGACGACTTGAAGCCTCGAATCAGTAGCTGAAAGAATTTCATGTACATCATTAAGTGTTTACAAGCTAAGGATTAGGCTCAGAGGATGTCATTTCCAGCCCACTTTTGCTCTTATGGAATACTAATGTATGTACAACAGATATCATCTGACGATAATATTAATAAAGACCAATGAATACGTCTCACTGCCTGCCATTCTCATTATCGTTGGCTGGTCAGAGTGAAAAATCGTGCAATGAGAATAAATGGGAATGGCACGAAGCAGGACGATACCGATAACAATATACATTAATTTACTTACTTACAACTGAAGAAGGGAACGAACCACAGATAGCGTTGATAAATTCGGGCGGGGTACCAGGAGTTGTGGAGGGAATTTGTCCTTTTGGAATGTTCACGTAGTCAAACCTGTCTCTGACACATATGTCAGGATTGGCTGCTACACAATTGAATAAAAATACATTAGAATAACATCTTGTAAAATGTTACATGATTATAGTTAAAAGTATTTGGTTTAAATGTGATGGGGTACTTCATTAAATTTTTAAAAACTAGGAGATATACGAGTATAGTTCGAGTGAAGTTTAAATGTATTCAAGATGTCGTGAAAAATTCACTTAAAACCTAGAATATGTTCCAAGTTTTATCTCATTAAATGAAAACGACTTGTAAACTTTAAAGTAAGACCTTTTCTTATGCAGGAAGGAGAAGCCAAGGGCGAAAGCCCGCAAAAACGCCCCCCCCCCCCCCCCCAACACCTTTCCATAGAAGAAGGAGAGAGCCGAAATAAAGATGCAAAAATGTAAAGTCAACTCAGTATTCTGTATTCGAATATTTGGTTATATTTCTCTTTCTGATTTGGAAATTTATTAATTACTCCAAACGTAAATTACACTGGTATGCAACATATCTGCTGTTTCAATATACATGACTGTTTTTTATCAGTTCAGGTGTGCTGAATCCCAAAATCACATCCATATTTTTCTCATCACGTACAGTTTTCTGGCAAATACCTATCATCATTTTGTATGGGTGGTATATAGACATCACTCAATTATGCAATATATGTGTACAATATTTACATAGAATGATTTATTAATTATATTTATATGCAGATACCATATATATATATATATATATATATAATATATATATATATATATATATATATATATATATATATATATATATATATATATATATACATATACACACACACCGGTATATATATATATATATATATATTTGAAAAGCTAGGCTGCGACACGAGTCTAAGGGTTCACTTCCTTCACTCGCATTTGGACTATTTTCCTGAAAACTTGGGTAGTGTGAGTGAGAAACAAGGAGAAAGGTTCCACTAGAATTATGAAAGATGGGATATCAACATGATGGCAGACTACTGCTGGTCTCTGAAACGAAAGGCTCGGAAGAAATGCAGCACAAGAAGCGAGTAAAAAAACAACGATTTTCTCCTACTGATCAATCATGATTGATGTATCAATTAAGTATCAAAGATGAATTTACTTTGAAATGTATCATCTTGTATTTCTTATAATTTGGTACTCTTGGAAATTTAGTCGTTTAATACATACTATGAATATATCTGACTTATATTTTGCGATAAACCCTGACGTGATACATAAAAATGGTTGTGAAATTTGAAATCAGCATGGCAAAATTGAATAAGATCAGGTAATAGAAATAAAAAATCTCGTACTTTGGTTTGAAATGCGGATTTGTGTTATCTATAATGTAAAATCTACCGATTCAAACTCACGTGTCGGCACCGCGTTACTGACATCAAACACTACTGGTGTCCAAGTTATAGGACACGTTGCATTCGGCTTGCTAATGCAGACGTCGTAGAACTGATTGGAAAGGTGTTGCATAGACTCTGAAAATAAGGTAGCTGTGATAAAAGGTGTCTCAATAGCTTTTGCTATTGTATTATTACAACCACTGCATTTGATACATTTAAAAGCTATGCTTAAAAAAGTAAAACAATCAAACATGGATTACTATAATTGTACAAATTAAGATGAATTTATATTATTCATTGACTATCTTACTCCAGAAATAATCCAAATAGTAAAAAGTACAAAATTTAATGTCACCTGTATAAAAACTATAAAGCTTTGATCTCCTTTATTTTATATATTATATATATATATATATATATATATATATATATATATATATATATATATATATATAACCTTACCTTACCTTACAACCTTACAAAGGTTTCGCGCGATGATTTCACATTTCGCGAAGGTCAAGCTTGTCGCCCCTCCTCTCGAGTTGGCCTGGTGAAGTAGTGAGTTGGATTCTTGCGCTCTCCACCTCACATAGCCAGGTACGCCCGGCTCATCGGGGATTGTTCTGAGCCAGGCGTCTAGTCTTCTTTTGAAGATTTCCACTGCAACTCCCTTCGTGTTTCTTAGGTCTTTGGGCAACTGATTAAACAGTTTTGGTCCTCTCACTACAAAACTATTTTCTTTCAGGGTTAAGGATGTTCCCTGTCTCGCCTTCAATTTGGGAATACGGCACAGTCTGCCGTTTCTACTGTCCACCGTTGTTTGGGGAGTTATAGGGTTCAGAGTAAGATTAGGGACTAGTTTCTCCATTATTTTCCAAGTGCAAATAATGGTGTATCTCTCTCTTCTCCTTTCCAGTGAATATAGGTCTAGTTCGCGTAACCTTTCCCAGTAATTTAATTCTTTGCACCCATTGATCTTGGCTGTGAAGCTTCTCTGGATCCCTTCCAGCTGTCTAATGTCTTCTTTTTTATATGGGGATGTTAGGACCGAGCAGTATTCCAATTTGGGTATTATCAGGGATTTCAGTAGAGGAATCATTACAATCCTATCCCTTCGTTTAAAGGTTCTCAATATCTGACCCGTTATTCTCTTTGCTCTGTTTACTGCTATCTTATTTTGTTTCAAATTTCGCATCATCTATCATTACAACCCCTAAATCTTTTGCTCTGGAATTTCTCTGAATTTCCTGTCCATTTGGGGTATAATATTCCATGGATTTTAGGTCTTCTCTTTTTCCGTACAGTAATAGCTGAAATTTCTCGGTGTTAAACTTCATATTGTTGTCTTCCGTCCACTTGTAGATTCTGTTTATGTCGGTTTGTAGAGATCCTATGTCTTCTGGGTTTCTTATTTTTCGACTGATCTTTGTTTCATCCGCAAAGGATGTTACTGTGCTGTCTCTGGTAACGTTCTCATCTATGTCAGCATGATTATGAAGAGTAGTGGAGCTAATACTGTTCCTTGTGGTACTGAGCTGAGGACCTCTGATTCTGATGAAGATACTCCTTGTACTGTAACAACTTGCCGCCGCTCACTAAGGAAATTATATATCCATTTCCCTAATTTTCCTGTTGTTCCCATATATTTCAGTTTATGTATTATGATTCCATGGTCACATTTGTCGAACGCTTTAGCAAAGTCTGTGTATAGTACATCATAGTTTTCATTACTTTCAAGTGAATCAATAATGTTGTTGTAGTGTTCCATTAGTTGTGATAGGCATGATCTGCTGACCGAAACCCGTGTTGGTTATCATTGAATTTTTTCCGAGTTTCCAAAAAGTCATAGATTTTCTGTCTAACTATTCTTTCAAATATTTTAGTGAGGTGGGATGTAAGCGATACTGGCCTATAGTTTTTGGCCTCGGATCGATCTCCTTCTTTATATATTGGGACTATGTTCGCGTTCATCAGGATGCCCAGTATTTCTCCCGTGTCTAGTGATCGTCTCCATATCCAGTATAGGGGCTCAGCGATTGCATTCTTGCAGTTTTTGATCAGTGTGGCATTCCATTTATCCGGTTCTGCCGCTGAGTGTGTTTTTAGTTTCCCTATGGCTTGTGTAATATCATCCGTCGTAAAGTCGAAATCCGTTATACTTTCCCCTTGTGGTTCTTCTTGAAAGAATGCGTTTCTATCGCATATCAATTTGTCAGTTTTTGGGATACTGAAAGATGATTCGTACTGAGCTCTTAATATTTCAGATACTTCTGTTAGATCATCCGATCAATCACTGTTCTCATTTTTTAAAGGTCCGATAGTCGCATGGTTTTTCGACTTTCTTTTTGCGAAATTATAGAAGTACTTTGAGTTGGCCTTTATGTTTCTATAGCGTCGTCTTCTTCTTTTTCTGTATGCTTCTCGATTAGTTCCTGTATGACGACATCGATACTTTGCAGTTTATCATTTAATATTTTTCTGATGTTGTTATCTTTACAATTACTTAATTCTGCAGTCACTCTTTTCTCTTTCGAAACAATGCCCTCTTTTGTCTTTCGAACCTGCTTCTCTTTCCTCTTTGTTGTATCTTTGGGACATGTTTTTCCACAATTTCTAACGTCTTCTCCTCTAACGTCATTAGCATCTCCTCCGTTGTCTTGGTCTCGAAAATGGTTTTCCAATCTATTACTTCCATGCTGGATGTCACATCTTCCCAGTTTATAGCTTTGGAGTGAAAATTAAAAATTTCGAATTTGCTTCTTTCTGTTGTGCGTGTTCTTTCCTTTCCTGTTGTCTTTATATTAGTTGTTATTTCAATGATGTTGTAGTTCGATATCATAGTTGGGGATATTTCTACAGTATCAATTGGATTACTGTTGTTTATGAATACAAATCTAAGCAGTTGTTTTTTCTTGTGTTTTCTGTTATCTCTTGCGTTAACATAAATTCATCAGCTAGAGCTAGTAGCATTTTTACCTGCTCCTGGTCTTCTCGTGTGCCCCCCTTGTCCTGGTGTATACATATATTTTTCCTATCCTTTTATATTTCATGAATGGGAAATTAAAATCACCACAGAGAAAAATATTTGGGGTTGGAGAGTGTAGATCTTTTACCAAGTTTCTTACCTCTGTAATGGAATCTGAAAATTTTGAGATTGGCGTGTTTGGGGGTCTGTACATTACAATTAGTACCATATTTAATTTTAAATTTTTGCTGCTACACATTCTACGTAGTTGTTTGAGGTACTTATAGGCTTATAGCCATTTCTGCTATGTGCCTTTCGCGTGTGTAAATAGCACATCCTCCTTTACGTCTCACTGTTCTGTTGGTTCGAAGGATGTTATAGTTGTCAATTTGTATTTCTTTTTTGTCAATACAGGACTCACAATTTTCACAGTTTGCCTGGCAGTCCTTTAGATGAGTTTCCATGAGGCATGCAAAGTCTGCTCCGGCTTCTTGCATGAGTCCTTTCAGGTATACAACTTTGTTCGTGGAATGGTTTGATTTAAGGCCCTGTATGTTGGCTGGGATTATTTTTATTTTTCTCTTTCTTTTTCGCATACAGGTGGTTCCGATTTGTTTTCCAATAGGGGTGCCGGTTTCGTTGCCTTGTGGTCCTCTGAGAATTTACCTCATTTTACCTTTGTCGCTACCTGTTGTCCCGATAACGCATGAAGTGCCTTTGTTCGTACCTTCTGTCCGGCTCTCTCGGATTCCTATATTTATATTTGTCAGCTGGTTTTGTAATAGCTGGATAGTATTTCGCAGCTAAAATGTGTTGGCAGCCAACACATTTCAGCTGCGAAATATCTAGTAAATAAAAGAAAATTATTTTCTCTTGCGATTCGGTGTGTGTTGTGTGTGTTTGTGTGTGTGTGTGTGTGTGTGTGTGTGTGTGTGTGTATGCGTAACCTGAATTTATGCTGATATGACTTCCTTATAAAAATGAAACCGTGATTGATTTACCTCCATTAAAGTTGAAACTTGATACTGTACCGGAAGGTTCTGTGAAGTACTGCAAACATCCATCAGGAGCTACGAAATAAAATACTTATAATAATTTTATTATTATTTTTAACTGAACAAAACAATGTTAATTTGTCTTTTAGATTTTGTCAATAGTTTCTGTAGTGACAATTTTGGATTGAACTTCAAACATCGAAACACTTTTTTATTAGCGGCAGTGGTCAAACACTGAACTGGGAGAAATTAAATTCTTTCCTAAAACAAGAAAATATGAGCAACCACACTAATGTATTTCCAGAGGATGATATGAGGAAGATATGATGTATTTCCAGAGGATATGATGTATTTCCAGGAAGATATGATGTATTTCCAGAGGATACAATGTATTTCCAGGAAAATATGATGTATTTCCAGACGATATGATGTATGATAGTTCCAGAAAGATATGATATATCTCCAGAGGAAGATATGAGGAAGATATGGTTGGATATACCTTTTCCAGAGTACAAATATTTGATGTTTAACTAAAAGTAATTTATGGATAACAGCTCAAAGAAAGTAAATGAACTTGCACTTTAGTACAGAAAAATTAGGTCTTAATTTCAAGCAATTAATTTGCTATTTAATCATAATTTGATTGACCGAGAGCAGGAAATGTTATCATACCTTGATAAACTACTCAAGTACTCAAGTTTTACATTATAATTAAATAATACATAAGAAAACTAAGTATTACGGCTTAGTTGTTATATAATATTTAATTTCATCATCAGATTTGACTTTGGTAACCGATGATCCAGTTGCGGAGAAAAATTCATCGGCGTCCTTATATATATATATATATATATATATATATATATATAATAAACAGGAACACCAGAGAAAATACAAACATCCTTCAAGGTTTAATAGTACCAACGTTTCGGAATGCACTAATTCCATCTTCAGGGCTAAAACAATAAAATTCCAAATCACATACAAAATACAAATTGCTTAATAACAATTTAAAATAAACTTAAAAAATTATAAAAAGTAGCTAAGAAAATGTAAACCATTAAAACTAAAAGGTAAATAAATGTGAAGTTAAAAAGTTAAAATTATAAAAAAGTAAAAGCATTAAAACTGAAACGTAAATAAAATAAACTAGTACCTTAACCAAAACATAACAGATCTGTTTATTTTATTTACGTTTCAGTTTTAATGCTTTTACTTTTTTATAATTGTAACTTTTTAACTTCACATTTATTTACCTTTTAGTTTTAATGTTTTACATTTTCTTAGCTACTTTTTATAATTTTTTAAGTTTATTTTAAATTGTTATTAAGCAATTTGTATTTTGTATGTGATTTGGAATTTTATTGTTTTAGCCCTGAAGATGGAATTAGTGCATTCCGAAACGTTGGTACTATTAAACTTTGAAGGATGTTTGTTTTTTCTCTGGTGTTCCTGTTTATTATTAAACTGCGTTTTCCGCGCCACCAATCAATAGCCGATATATATATATATATATATATATATATATATATATATATATATATATATATATATATATATAAAATTTCGATATAGGGAACTGAATGAAAAATTTCTTAAAAAAAAAAAAAAAAAGAGTCTAAACAAGATATTACCTTTATCAGGACTGTTTGCTCTGAATTGAGTTATTTTTATGTTGAAGATTGATTCAGAACTTCCATCCAAGGTGACAATGAGTGTGATCAGAGTTGCTTGTTCTGCATAGTTTATGTACACTGTGAGAACAAAATTCACATTTTTTAATAAGAATAATTCTATCTATCTATCTATTTATCTATCTATCTATAATTTCGATATATATATATATATATATGAGAACGAAATTTACATTTTTTAATAAGAATAATTCTATCTATCTATCTATAATTTTGATATATATATACATATACATATATATATATATATATATATATATATATATATATATATATATATATATATATACACACTGAAGTTAAGCGTCATTGGGTCTGGGTAGTAGTTGGATGGGAGACCGTCCTCTGCGCCCAGATTATGTAGCGACCCGTGGTTCGGATCCCACGTAAAGCTGTAGGTCCCCTCCGTCATATGACCTTAGATGTTGCGAAGGAGGTTAAACAACCCCAATTAAAAAAAAAAATAAAAAAAAATAATATATATATATATATACACTGTATACTGTTAGTATTTTGTATCTAACTTAATATACGGATAAAATGATTACAGTGTATACCATTTAGTATTGAAATTTCAAACAAACCTTCTAAGGCACAAGTACATACCATTACAGTAAGTATGAACCTCATGCACACCAGACGAATGTTGTACAGTCGGCGTCAGAAATAGGTTTACACTTTTATTCCAATAGTGAAGCAAAAGCGTTTGAATTTTTGAAGATAACTGTACATACATTAAATAAGAGAAAGGACGAGAGAGAGAGAGAGAGAGAGAGAGAGAGAGAGAGAGAGAGAGAGAGAGAGAGAGGGGAGGACGTACTTTGTTGACCAGTGTTATTTCCGCAAATTACTGGAACATTAAAAGCCGGATCGGTTCCGGTGATGGTAAGTTTTCCTTTAAACAAATTCCGTTGCTGTTAGGCTGGTCCAGTTCAAACTGGATGAAATCTAGTCGTATCTGCGTAACTTCAGGTCGGTAACGGTTTATCCTCACACTGCATTCTCCGGAAGCCGTAGTCACCTTGGGGAACTTCCGGTTAAGGAAATAGCCAACTCTCGAAAATAGTTGTTCTCCGCAGCGTCTCTTCACTAATAATTGAATTATAGCGACATTACACTAACCTTGTATTGATTTCTTTCATATAGAATTATTAATGATAAGGGAAAACCATTTTTCAAGAATGTTTTGGAAGGGTTTAACTTTAAATCTGGCAAATTGGGTATATCATTTTCAGTAATGAGACCATATTAACTGCGAGTATAATACTGATTAAATTTTTAATTGGCTTTGTATAAATCGATTTTAATAACATAAGATCTTAGTTACCGACGCAGCAAACTCCTGATTTTTTACAAGTTCCACTGACTGAGCCAGCATAAGAAAAGCAGCTAATTAAGCCATCACAGTACCCTTCAGAAAATACTGGCAAAAATGATGGACAAACAAAAGCTGGAATTCGAATCCTGAGGAGAGCAATAACTGAAAAATAATTGAAAGATACATTTCTTTTAATAAAATTAACTATGGATTAATAAATAAATATATCATTCAGTAAACGTCTGAAATGTCGGTGAAAAAAACGTTCCTGAATTTGATTTACCGTTGGTTTACGTACGTTGTTTTACATACGAGAAGCAATAATATAAAATTTTTGCATGTTTAAAACAACGTAGGTCGTTCATGTAAAAAAAAATTGTACATTAAAACGTCACTCACTTCTTTCTTCCCGAGTGGAATACTGTGGCAAGGAAACTTCTTGGTTTGCCTTTGAGGTGACGTTTGAGTTCCTTGCAAAACTAAAGACAAACGTCAACAAAGCCAGCAAAGTAAGGAAAAGGTACATCTGAGGAAAGAACACCTTCCATTAATAATAATAATAATAATAATAATAATAATAATACAGAGTAACCATATTAATGATAATTAGGAAAAGTGGACGTCATCATTAAAATCAAAGAGAGTAAATTATTTTGGAAATTTAATCCACTGAAACGCAATATGGTGCCCTCTACAAAAATGTCTGCTGAAAATAATCTAAAATTATAAAGAAAAAGTTAATAAATCCTTTGAAAATATCGAAGGAGGAAAATATCCTTTGACCGGGTTGCGAATTTAGTCATTTTTATTTAAGTTTTAGCTAAAATAATTAACAGGAAATTCATAATTTATTTATTATTACATTAAAAAAATGTTTCTACTAATTTAAAAAGTCTTTGCGGTTCATCGCCTTCACTTGACTCCACTTCTACGTTATCAAAACTCGGGGCAACGAGTGACTTACGAGAACAGCCAACCTCGAAGAAAATATTTATATCCAACTACAGGGTATTCAGAAAGTAACGTAACCCGAAACAGAAAGAAAAGGGTTAGGTTACAATGATATATGCATTCTCCAACGGGTTGCGTTTCTTTTTGAACACCCTGTATTAGATACGCAATCCCGTATTTGTCAGTGTCTGCGACTTATTGTACAGTACATGATAATGACGCTATTACATTATGTTCGTACATTGAATTAGACCTTTTTTTTATGTTTGTACAGGGTGCCCCAAAAATCACTGTGCACTAGTGCCTGAATCATTTGCAGAGGTGCGCAGCGACTTCTGGGACACCTTGTATTATTCGTTGTATATTGTATATTGTATATGTATATAATTTTGAAAGTTATTTCCTTTAAAATATCTGACAAGATTTTAGGGTGCTACTGTAGTATGCGGTCTACCTACGATTCGGCGGTCTACCTTTTAATTATAGCTTCTTATCTTCTTATTATTTTATTATTAGGTTAATTGTACGCCCTTGACGATTGGTTAGGTTAAGTCGTGATATTTTCGTTAAAACTAACGAAAATATCACGACTTAACCTAACCAATCATCAAGGGCGTACTGTAGTATGCGGTCTACCGTTAAGTATGCGGTAGTAGTATGTTTAACTTCTTTAATAATTCCTTAATTGTGTAAATTAAATTATAATTCCTTTCAATTCATTTTCAATTCCTTTTAAATATTTTGAACGGTAGACCGCATACTACAGTAGAAACTTAACGGTAGACCGCATACTACAGTAGAAACTTAACGGTAGACCGCATACTACAGTAGAAACTTAACGGTAGACCGCATACTACAGTAGAAACTTAAAGGTAGACCGCATACTACAGTATAAACTTAACGGTAGACCGCATACTACAGTAGCACCGATTTTAGAGTGTCCTTCGATGGTACTTTAAAATTTACGTGACAAGGAAAGAAAAACTAAACGTGGGAATGACAGTCCTTTATGAATGACTCTGTAGACAATCAAAGGACATTGTTTAGAGTGTACTTATTAAATAATCAGTAACAGAACCCATAATAAATAAAGTGTCCCTTTGATATCCCACTGTAGCTAACACCAGACGATCGTAATCAGCCTTAGAAGACTGATCAGAACCACTGCATCAAAAGATCAAAATTTCCAAGTACCAACGAGTAACAGTAACTGGTTTTTATTTTGGTTTTGGTTTTGTGGTTCTTATAAATAAGAAACTAATTTATAACGAAGTGAACTGTTAAATTTATTTTCAAGTTCTTCTTGATTGCAAAGCACGTAGTTCAGTGTATCTATTAATAACGCAATAAACGAACCTGCATCGCTGTTTACCACTAAACACTGAGGGCGCGTCACACAGTTCTTCCGCTTCCGAACAACGCGGAATCTTCACAAGTACTGTTAAATTGCTAAATTAAAAAAAGAGAGAGAGCCCCTCCCGGACTTCTGAATTAACATTTAATGAAAACCCAAACATTAACAAATATTCTTTACTGTTATTGCTATTATCTTTGTCATGGAATGACAATCTTTGAACGACTGTTATTCGCGACTTTGTACGATGTTTGTATAACGTTTGGAGCTTATTCATGTGTATAAGAGAAACGACCAATTTATGGAAATTGCTCCACAATATATATATATATACTTTTTATTTTAATTTTTAAATACTTAATATATACTGTAAATATATAAATCCATTGGTGGTAGAACCTATGGGGCGCTGGGGCACTGCGACCCCATTACCTAAGAGGAAATGCCTGCAAACTATATAAGAAGCAAAGTGATAAGAATGTTACGAAGTACTTTTTCTCTCAGAGAATAGTAGACAGTTGGAATCAACTCCCGATATTATAAACTCAGATAATGTAAATTGATTCAAGAAAACATATGATAACATGTACATTACATAAAATGTAGAATATGATATACAGATACAAGTAACCAGACGAGAGCAATAAAGCACCAGTAGGTGCAACTTACTCGCATATTTTTACTGGTAAGTTCTACTGGTAAGTTTTTTTTTTTTTTTACCATCACATTCTCCTGCGTTCTTGAAAAATTTCCTTACAATTAAAACAATGATGAAACTATATACTCAGACCCAGCTAATTCGACACTCGGTATTTCGCCTATCGCGATAATTCGGCTATTTTCCTGCATGTCGAAATATCAGGCAAATTTCGGTAGATTTGGTGAAATTTACCTGATATTTCGACACGTAGAAAAATAGCCAAATTATCGGGATAGCCAAAATGCCGAGTGTCAAATTAACGGGGTCCGAGTGTACTTCATTAAAATAATGAAAAATGAATCAAGAAACACTGAATGAAAGTGAAAAATATTTTGCCAAATTGTCGTCAATCTAATAAATTTCACTATAAAACGACTCTTGACTTCCTTCTCTTCACACATCTTGAATCCATCCATCTTGAATCCATCCATCTCGAATCCAGGCATCCCAAGGCCGTGCAGAGGGGTGGGGACACAGGGGCTTGAGCCCCTACCCTTTTTCCTCCATGACTCAGCAGTCATGGGGAGAAAAGAGCAGCTTGAAATTGGAACTACCGTATATAGATATGAGCAAGGATTGATGGCAGATATCTTCACGATCTATGATTAGCGACGGCTGTGAAATTATCCTGGACCCCCAAGGAGGTGCCCTTTTTCTGGCTCTGAGCCCCTGCTCCTTAAATGTTCTATGCACGGCACTGAGCATCACATGTAGGACCATCCTGAATTCTGCCTTCTATGACCAGTTGCCTCGTATTACACAAAAAGGGGTGGATATGCAAGATGAAGTGGCCCCCAATCCAATGAAATGAGAACAAATGGGGTAGGTTGTTCACTTTCAAGTTAGCCTGCTCATATGGTTCCCCTTAATGGGAAATGTTCCACCGCCACTGAGGCCTTCTGCTCTTCTTTTGCGGCGTCCAAGAGGATTTTTGTCCCACACTGTTCAACACCCAGTTACATTACATTACATTACATTACATTTCATTCGGTTTTCTCTCCCCAACACCACGTAACTTTAAAATGAGCTGATACAGTTCCTCTATGGTCGTAATGAATCGCAAACATTTTGTTTTGTTTGAAATTGCCATATCTTCAGTAAGTTTTGAATTTTCATTTACTTATTTTTTCATGAAACTTCACGGTATCCCAAGGAAACATCTGCTGCAGTACCACGGTCGAAAAACACTGCCTTAACATATACCTCTTTTAAAGAAGACTTATTTGTATGCCTACACATATACCTTCATTTACTTCTGTACTATATCAACTATATTAGTATGTCATACCTGACCTTAATCTTAAGAAGAGAGAAGTATACCATAATCTACATACGGAAAAATTATTGAAAAACTGGTACCAAACCTCAAACTAAACCCAATTACTATCCAGACAACGCTGGAAAATAGGAAAGGCAGAATGTGTAGTGTTCCCAAATTAAAGGCCCGACAAGGGACCTCCTCAAATCTGAAAGAAAATAGCTTGGTTGTCAGGGGGCAAGAATTTTCAACCAGCTTCCAAAGGACCTCAGAAACATTACAGGGGTCAAGTTGAAGTCTTCAAGAGAAGAGTAGATGCCTGGCTCAGGACGGTACCAGATGAGCCGGATGTACCTGGCTATGTACGATGGAGAGCGCAAGAGAGCAACTCGCTCCTCCACCAAGCCAGGACTAGAGGCGGAGCCATCAGCTTGACCTTCGTGTGAAGAAAGACCGACGCACGGAACCCAAACAAGGTTAACAAGCTATCCTAACTCATCCTAACCTAATCTATGGCGCTAATAATCTTAACCTAACCTGCGAACGCATTTTATCTTGAGCGATATTTGATCACTCAGCTTGACGCTTCTGGAGAATTTGGTCAGGTGGACAAATTACAAAAACTCTCATATTTTAAGAATTAAGATCAGAAGACTATAAAATCTGAATACCAGGAAATATAGAACATTAACCCTTGATTCACATCACTGTGTGTTTATGTTGTCTCACTTGGTTAGTTACACTTGTGTTCCGTTGTAAATGCTGCAAGGCCTCCCACTTTCTATTCTACGTTTCTTTTTGGCCGCAATTCTACTTTCTCTCTTTGCTCCTTTCCCAGGCGTTGGTTGGTTATTAGAATCCTCTGCCATGAGTGTATAATTAGAAAAAATGATTGAACTAACGCAATTATTCTTAGTGTATTAACTGTGTATTGTGTATTGTGGTACAGTAAAAAGCTAAAAACCAACCAGTCGTCTTCGTGATGAGAGCCAAGAGACTCAGAAACTGTTTTCTTCGCCTCCATTATAAGTTTCTTATTTTCTACCATTTTCTTTTAATCCCTCTTGCATACATTCCTTAAGTTCTTGATTTACTTGTCATCGAAACTTATGTGAAATGGTAATTAATTCAAATGGTTGCGTATCTTACATTTAGTGTTCAATTAAACGGAAAAGACTAATTTTCATTTTCATTCATTTCACGCTGAAATGCTTCTTCTCTGTTCAAGACATATCCAGAAATCTGTCCTCGCCACTACAGAGTGGCCACAAAGTCCCTTTGCAGTGACATTACAGCAAATCTGTATGTTGCCCTTGTTTTTCATGCAAAGGGACTTTGTGGCCACTCTATACACATTTTAATTAAAACACGCAAACAGAATTGTTCGAAGCTGCTCAGACACTAAGTTTATTGTTTATCGTTTCATTATTCACTGAAATCATTGTAAGTTCAGGTGACATTTGCGCCTCAGCTATCCTCCACATCTAGTGGCAAGACTCAGCTCTTAACAAACGCAAACTTGCAGTAGTATACTAAAAAAAATTAAAAACTGGCCTCTTTAAAGCTAAGTAACCCAAAGAAGTCATTTCGGTACTTTCCTGTTATCCAGGACCCCAGACTTTTTGCCAGTTGCCAGACTTCAATTTTGACAGAATATTTTCGTTAAAACTAACAAAAATATCACGACTTAACCTAACCTTACCAAACAATTAGGTTAATTGAATGCCCGGTTAAGTAAACTGTACGCCCTTGATAATTGGTTAGGTTAAGTCGTGATATTTTCGTTAGTTTTAACGAAAATATTCTGTCAAAATTGAAGTCTGGCAACTGGCAAAAAGTCTGGGGTCCGGGATAACAGGAAAGTACCGTCATTTCTAATTACGGAACTGAACTAAATAATCAGATTAAAGCAGTTTGAATGAAAAGGCTATCCTGAGTCAGATATATAATTTATTTATTCTATAAATACATAAAACCATACAGTGTAAACTCCAATCAAACTACAATACAGATATTATTAATTTTATTTTTATCATTTTTTCCACGTTACAAATTATTCTTCAAAATATATTTAGAAATAAATAATTTTTCCACGTTACAAATTATTCTTAAAAAAATAAATAAATAAATAAATAAAAAAAAAAAAATATATATATATATATGATGAATAAAACCACGAAGGAAAGGAAACACAAAATGGTGCTCAAGCGCTTTCGTCTAATGACATCCTCACGTGTTACTTTCGTGAAATAATTTTCATATATATATATACATAGGGTGAGGCAGAAGTAACCGGGCAGCTTTTTGATGTTTCAGCTTTGGAAGTTTCTAGCAATAATTGCATCGATTACGTAACACCCGATAGCCTAGGCTAAACGGGTAGCCTAGCTAGGCTAACCGTTTAATTCAGTTTGTCGCAGCTGGTGGTTGTGAACACATCTTATTTCGGTCAATTTTGAAAGCCCCAATTATGGCAAAGGTGAGCAACCAACGCTTTACAATGGAAGAACGTGTCTTCATTGTAAAAAAAATTTACCGAACGGACAACAAGAGCGAGACATGCTGCCGATTTAAAGAAAGATTTGATCGTTCAATAAAAAGAGACACGGTAGCCAGCCTCATTCATCGCTTTGAATCAACAGGTTCATGTGAAGATCTTCCAAGACCAGGACGACCAAGGTCTGTCTGTACCGACGAAAACAAGCAGATTGTTGAAGTTGCTTTCGCTCGTAGTCCACGGAAGTCCACCAGACGAGCTGAGCAAGAACTTGGCATCTCACAAAGATCAATTATAAGAATGCTACACGATGCCCACTTGAGGCCATATCGTCCACACTTGCTCCATGCACTGAACGAAGATGATCATGACCGTCGCGTGGAGTTTTGTGAGATCTTTCGACAACTCTGTGCAATGGACGCCATCTTTCCTGAAAAGATCATCTGGAGTGATGAAGCATCTTTTAAATTAAATGGCCACGTCAACCGACATAATTCTGTCTACTGGGCAAGTGAAAATCCTCACCTAATCCTCGAGAAGGAAGTCAACACCATCGGTGTCACGGTTTGGATTGGGATCTGTGCTTCTGGTCTGGTCGGTCCGTTCTTTTTTGAAAAAACTGTGACAGGCGCCAACTACGTGGCGATGCTCAACAATAATTTCCTTCCAAAAGTGGCAACCTGGCCACACATTCGTGAGATGTGGTTCCAACAAGACGGAGCACCACCCCATTACAGCCACGCTGCGCGCGATTGGCTCGATGAGCACTTCCCTCAGAGATGGGTTGGACGCCGTGGTCCCATAGATTATCCTCCTCGATCTCCTGACCTTACACCTCCAGACTTTTTTCTTTGGGGTGTGCTGAAAAACCAAGGACCATTCAGCAGCTCACTACGAGAATTGTGAATTCTTGCGCAGAAATCAACGAAGATTTGTGTCGAAGTGTGTGCTATTCTGTGGTAGACAGATTTTCTAAATGCATTGAAGAACGTGGTCAGCATTTCGAACACTTGCTCTAATCATGCTTTATATTGTTCTAGTATCATGTACATTGTAATTTCTTAATTTGTGACTAAATTTCAATAAACATTTACTTTGGAATAAGTGCTTATTGACTGCCCGGTTATTTCTGCCTCACCCTATATATATATATATATATATATATATATATATATATATATATATATATTATATATATATATATATATATATATTATATATATATATTATATATATATATATATATATATAAATTACAAATTATTCTTCAAAATATACTTAAAATAAATAAATAAACACAGTCTGAAAAAATAAATATTTCAGAAAAACCTGATTTATTGTCAATATATCTAAATACAACTGAAACACAGTATAGAGTGAATACTGTATGTACAAAAATAAATAAAAATAGCATATATATCAACAACGTTACATGTGTTTCAGTTGCACCACAAAAACTTAAATATTAACATTAATAATGAACACATGCGAATCTACAAAACAGTTTAACTCAACAAATGTTTTGTCTGAAGTTTAAAGAGAATCCAAAATTCCCAATGTCCACGGGAAATTCAACGCTGTCTGTTTTCACAAATAATTGGAATGGTTGAATAGTAGCTGAAACCAAAGGGAAATTTGTGGTTATCTTGACAGGTTAATGTTTAATATACTTTCAGTCATTGGCCGAATGGTTTATATCGAATGTTATCAGCAATGGACGTTGGACGAATTAAAATTTATTAAAAAATAATGTAAGAAGGGAGAAATAGCTCTCAGTTTTAAAATTGTATGTAATATACTTACTAGTGGCAGGGTTTGGAAACGCTGGCCCGCAGAATCGATCAGCGCTTGTTTCAAGCATGGCGAAGTCCCTGAATTGTGCTCCTGGTACAATAACATAATCATTAGGACACCGGTCACTTCCGGTTGTTACTGATGCAGGGTCTCCTTTAATTCAAAAAGTTTTGGTTAAAAGGAGAGTTTCGATTATATGCTTAGTCATTGAATTTAATTAAAAGCTAAAAATAAAACATCACCAGATTTTATAAATAGAAGTTCGTAGTTTGTATACTCAAAATATTAAGTATTTCTGATGTTTCGCCACAAGCGTTGAACTTGGCTTTATTTCCTTATTTAAGGGGCTGCTTATATTTCGCGGGAACCAGCAAATGGAAGATATTGAAGGCATAAGAGCAAGAAAACCAGTTGCACCTAAGCTGGTTTTTCCTTGGGTGCGCGTTTCTTGAACGATCTGTATTTTTTCCACTCTTTCATTATAGTTGGGGTAGTTAACACTGGTACATCTGAGTGTCGTTGTCAATTAGTGTCGTTGTCAATTAAAGAAGAAAAAATGAAGGCATTTAGTTTAGTTACGAAAAAAAGGAAGAAAATGGCAATGATGTATAAACAATATTTTTAATTTAAAAATCGTTTGACACACCGACCTTGGACCGTCGCAGTGTGTTGATCTTAGAAGAGAAGATCGGACGAGAACATAATACAGAGAGTCCCGGAAGTCTGGACTCATAGAGAAAATAGACATTATATTTTTAAGTGAAACGAACACATTTCTCATGTCAGTTTTACATATTTCAGGAAAGAAAATACCCTGATGGTTCAGTATACCAATCAAGAGAAGAGGTGGAATTGGTATTGCTATACGTTTCCGGAAAAAACCAGAGGGAGGCATGTCAGTTATTTCACGAACATCCCTCCCTCTGGTTTTTTTCCGGAAACGTGTAGCAATACCAGTTCCACCTTCTCTTGATTGGTTTACTGAGCCATCAGGGTATTTTCTTTCTTGGAACATGTAAAACTGACATTAGAAATGTGTTCGTTTCACTTTAAATGTATAATGTCTATTTTTCCTTATGAGTTCAGACTTCTGGGACACCCTGTACATACCTGCGTTATGCAGGAAAAGAGAAGGGAGCTAGCCATTCATGAGCGTAACCAAGAATAAGATTCTCTTTTGGTTGAGGTGATTAGATGTAGTATATCTTTACTTTACCTTTGTCTCTGTGGTGTAACTAAATATAGTCTACCCAAAATACAACGTACACCGTATTTTTTTTATGCAGGAAGGATGGGCCAAGGCCAAATGCCCGCAAAAACGCCTACCCATACAAGAAGAAGAGGGCCAAAATCAAGGTTCAGGGTTTTCGAGATGCCTGGACGCTCTGCGTTTGAAAGCTTGGATGTCATAGACAGGGGGAAAGATGGATTGAGGAAGACTGTTCCAGAGTTCACCAGTTGAGTAGATGAAAGATTGACAATATCGATTAACTCTCGCGTTAGAGAGTTGGACGGAAAAGGAATGAAAATGTATCGAAAGTCTGGTGCTGCGTGCTCTCCTTAAAGGAGGAGGCATGCAGTTAGAGAGTTCAGAAGAGCAGCGTCCGTAATAATAGCGTTAGTAAAGAGAGTGAGGCAACATTGCGACGAAGAGAAAAAGATTTCAACTTCGTTAGATTCACGTACCACTTTCCACCATGCTTGTATAAGTACCCCCATTGAATAAGGAAGGTGGTAGCACCTAAAGAACGCCATAAGTGTGGTATTTACTCTCTAACTTTCAGTCTCATGTAAAATTTTATGTTTGTTCTAATGATATTCATCGACACTTGTACCAAATCCAAAACTTAAATGAAGTTATTGTTTTACACTTTGCTAATGACACGGAATACAAGCAGAAGACTAGATAACTACTGTGGGCTTCCCTTTGGCTTCCATAGCCGTTTTGTCTCGCCTGCCTGAACGGCCGAGTGGAAAGCATGCAAGCCCGAAGTTGGAAAGGATGCAGGTTGTTCATCTAGTTAACGAGTAGTTACCAACTAGTAAGCTTCATATTTACAATTCTCTGGTGTACCATCCAAAAGTGTTCCGCGTATCACAGGTTGAGAATCACTGCCTTAAACAATTGCATTTTGTGATAATGAAACGAAACGCATGAGACAACAAAAGTTAAGGAGAAATGCCACAGCTCCTCACACCAACCCAATACCCTGTACTGACTACTGACTGACATATACATAATAAAACTCTATTCAAACTGCTTAAGAACTTACCAAATAGCGAATCAGGGAGTGTAGGCCCATTCAGTGATACGAAAAAATTAAAAGGGGCGAAAACAGGGTTTGGAATCCAAGAGATGCTGCAATATCCAGCCTCAGGGCGGACGCAAATCGTATACTCAGTATTTGAAAGTTGTGTGGTAACTGCAACAATTGAAGAACAAGTAACGAAATTACATTTGGTTATGCGAATGCTGAAATGTTGTTATTTACACGGATCAAGGTGCTAATATGCTTTTGATTCCTTATAATCAATTTTACAAAGTTTGTTCATTATAATCTAATAATATTCTATGATTTCACTGTTTTAGTGATAACTTTGTGGATTTAGCTTTTTACATACACGAAGTGCATGCATTATGTAAGAATAGTTTTAGTGTAGAAAAGATAGATAGTGGCAGAGTAAGTGCTATGCTCAACTAGTGAAACGGAAAGAGAATTCTAGATACTAAATAAATTAGTATAAAACTAGAAAAACTATCATAAATTATTGTAAAACCTTATTTATTTAAGAGTACCGTTGTTACGTAAAGGCACTTCCGGTTGTTTTGGAAAATTGAAACTCTGAACTGTTCCTGAAGTCGTTGTAAAGTATTGAAGGCAACCGGAAGGAGCTGTGAAAATAAATAATTAAGAATGTCACAATATTATGGTTATATATATATGTATATATACTGTATTACTGATGCAACTGGACCAATCTGAACCACTATATTTTAATTTTTGCAAGTATATAGTGTGTATTTTCAGCCATACTACTTGCTAATGTAATACGAATAATGCCCAAATAACGTTTCTGGTACAATATATGACTTAACCGTAAAATAAGCACACCGCATTCGGATTTTGCACACTGAAAGTATCTGAACATTTCGCTGAACATGAATTTGTCCCAACTTTCTAGTAAATATCAATGATTAATTTCTATGGTACTTTTGCATTATCCTCCCAACACTAATTTTTTTACAAATTCTGAAATAAAAAAAGGAAAATGATATAAGTGTTGGGAGCAAAATATTCTGAAATTACATCATTAGTTATATGAATAAATATTCCTAACCTAACCTAACTTGAAGCCGGCTAACTACGGCTAACGCCTGCGGCGGGCTGTTTTTAACCTAACCTAACCTAACCTAACCTAATCCCAACACTAATTTTTTTATAATGGAAGGAAAATAAAGTACCATAACCAAAACCAAATCAACATTATATAAAAAAATTAGTGTTGGGAGGATAATGCAAAAGAACCATTTCTATCTGTGTCACGAATTAGCTATTTCACTAATTCAGTTTAACAGAGCTTACAAATATAAAAGGAGTTATGATTAAAATTGTATTTATAGTGAAAAAGTAAATTGATTTATCAGTACAAGTGGATTGAATTTTAAACAGTGAAAAAGTAAATTTATTTATTAACACGAATGAAATGAATTTTAGCTGGAATTACGAGGAATACCAATAGATACCAATACCAATTGCTATTATCGAATCAAAAATTTGTGAAACGTATTGTGTATTGACAGTATTATTAACAGATAGTAAAAAGGATGTAGTTTTATGCAATGACTCCAGTACCTTTCATTTTAGGGACACTTTGACACTGAAGGGTGTGGTGTACTTCCCCCAACACTTCCCTCTTCCCGCTACAGGTCTATTCTAAGTTAACTAGTTAGCCTAATCCAGTCCTAGGATCTAGGTTAGGTTAGATGAGATCTCTTGGTTGGAATGTGTTAATGTACGCTAGGGGTCTACGCTAATCAGGCTGAAAATGGACTTCCACAGAATCGATCTATAGATCATACTAAATACCAGGATAAATTAAGCTTAAATTTTAGAAATTAAGGTATTTATACTTTCATAGTCACAATACATTAAAATCCACATAAATATTACCCTAAATTTGATAGTCATTCAAAAATTATGGAGCACAGTATAGAAAGTACTTCAGTTGCCACGGCTTATCTGGCTTAGCAACGGTACACTACACGATGAGTAAAGTAGATGCGGATTTCAAGTTTCCGCTTTCAAACTCTGTCTCTTTTAGAGATGTGTGACATTACTTTTACTACGTGCAGATTCATAAACTGTGCTGCGTCAGGCATTCACCTAAGGTACCCGAGTTTAGTTTTCCTTCCCTAATAAGACGAAAACATGAGACAAAATCACACGCATACATTCATGTCGGTAAAAGCAAGGTACCGGCTTATTTTATTCCACATATTAATTAAAGAACCTACTCTAAGCTAACCAAACTTAAACTGACCTAGCCTAGCCTAACTTAACCTAATCAGAATTAATAATAATTTTTCTAATCTTCAGAGGTATTAGATATGTTAGCTTACACGTACACACACAAAAAATAACAAGAAAATAAAAAGCTTACTATTCAAAATTTATTTTTATTAACCTATCTTTGACTGATGTAAATAAAACAAAATTACCTCCAATAGGTTTCGAACTTGGGAACTCTTAAATTGCAAGAACTGCCACCATACTACAGCCAGCCAGTAAAACTTAACACAACTTACCACTTAATTCAACAGCCGAGGAAACACACAAAGCTTTCGCATCTTGATGTATTTTATGTCTTGGGTAACACAAAAATGTGATATTGACGTTATTAAAATGTTATACCAAACATTTTAAGCATTTTAACACCACTATTGAAAGGTAGCAATAACATTTTTAAAAAATGTTAACATTTTTTTTCATGTTTAAATATTATTTACAATTTTTTAACACCGTGAAAATGTATGATCTTGGAAACATTGTGATAACGTTTTTATATAATGTTTCAGTAACGTCCTTAAAATATTTTTGAAACGTTATAATGTTAATGTCATATTTAAAAAAAAATTGGGAGCAAGTGTAGTTTACGTCCCCCTGTGGTGCCTAGTGTAGTTTACGTTCCCCTACATTATCCTAGTGTAGTTTACGTTCCCCAACTTTGTCCGCGTATACCTAATCAAATAAAACGTTAAAACTAACGAAAATATTACGACTTAACCTAACCACTCGTCAATATATATATATATATATTGACGATTGGTTAGGTTAAGTCGTAATATTTTCGTTAGTTTTAACGTTTTATTTGATGGATTCATTTAAAAAATGTCTCCTAAAGATCCTAGTGTAGTTTACGTTCCCCAACTTTGACCTAGTGTAGTTTGTGTTCCCTTTTGCGTCGTCAGGGGGACGTAAACTACACTTGCTCCAAAATTTTTTGTTTTTTTATAAATATCATGTGATAACGCGTGTGCAACATTTTAATAATACTAAAATGTTACGTTCTACCTGGGATGTTAACTCCCGCCCCGCCACCACGCTTATACCCCGTCGTAGTGTAGTGGTAGCGTTCGCAACTCCTACTGAAGAGGTTCTGGGTTCGAATCTTGATGGAACTAAAAATAAAAAGTGTGCTAATGCGTTTTATATATTTATATATATATATATATATATTACAGTAATGTTCAAAAGTTTGGAAACACCAATGGTATATGGGTATTTATAGCCATCGTCGGTCTTATATGTTCATTTGGATGAGGCAATAAAGTATAAAACACAAAAATATATTATTATTATTACTTTAATGAATAATTACAAAGACAAATATATATATATATATATATATATATATATGACTGTTTAGTGTGTCCACTGATGGTGAAATATTCATCCAGTTATTCTGCAGGTCTTTCCACAGTTGTTCAGTATTAGATGACCTCAATTTATCTTTCTAAGTGTCTACATAGTCCCATAGCCTCAAATGGATTCATGTCAGGACTTTGTGAAGGTCATTCCATGTTTTTAGTTCTTCAGCGTCCTACTTCCTCCTCACTTATGTTTTTTACAGTCCGTACCGTGTGTTTAGGGTCGTTATCTTGTTGGGAGATGGATCTTTGTCTAATCAAACGCTTTATATCTGGTACAGAATTTGCTTATACGTCTCTTTAGTTAGAGTAGTATCTACTCTTTAGTAGGGTAGTAGTTTCACAAGGGAGCCAACACCAGATGAACTTACGGAACCCCAAAACATTGATAGATCCCCCACCAAGTTTTATTGTTGGTTTTAAGCAAAAATTATAACTCTCACCCTGTCGCCCTCGTACGTACTGTCTTCTTTCAGACCGAAGTCAGACTACGTCCAGAGGGCATGATCTCATGCACATTTTACCCTCTTAGACTAGTTTCCTGATCTCAAGTACGATTTCTTGGCAGCAACTCTTCCGTGCAACCCTGCTTCCTGCAATCGACGTGGTATTGTTACGACAGAAACGTTAGTGCCTTGCGAAGAATTAAAGTCCTCCCGTAAACTACTACTCGATTGTCTTCTGTTTCTTAGGTAGGCATATAACCTTCAAGTACTGGTCTTGAGGTTTTGTTGTTTTTCTTTGTCTTCCTTTTCGTTGTTAGTCTTTAGTTGATCCTGTTTCAAGATGGCGTTTTTATAGTGCCCCAAACACCATTTACAGAAATGTTCAATTTAATTTTTTTAGGAATTTTTCTAATAGTATACCTTTTTTCTAGTAAAGTCATGATCTTTATGCGAATATCTTCAGGTATCTGCAATACTGGAGCTATCGTATGTGAAAAAAATCAGTTGAATCCACCTGTAAAAGAGTTCAGGGTACTCATTATTTCGACACATAATTAATGTATAAAAGACTAATAAAGTTTCTAAAACATTACATAACACTTTATACTCGAAACATTTCATAAACACAACTTTTCTACTGTAAAGAATGAAAATACCGGTAGCCTAAAATCGACTTTCAATGAAAAGAACAAATGATAACATACCTGAGCGTTGCAGTTGTAAAAAAAATGCTTTCAGATAGTTAACCGATAACCTTGTAGGTTACTGTTTATATTGTTTATATTGCGCATGCGTAAGATGGACAAGTAAAATTATGCTGTCTCGAAACATTTGTTGCCAAAATCTAGATATGAATTAGAATATGGAACATTTTTTGGTTAATTTTAGTGGCGTTTCCAAACTTTTGAACTTGAATATATATATA